>CAUYUJ010017460.1:0-120000 GCA_963575745.1 Prorocentrum cordatum | reverse complement strand
CTTTCCCCCCTTCTCCATCTCCTCTAAGGCGAGTGCAGAATCGAGACAACATCGGACCGATATCAATTGGAAATCATTGAGAATCGGCAAAGTTGGAGGATGTCTCTGGCGCCGCGGCCGTCTCAGAGCTCTCCGAAACGCTCTCGAACGGATGTATCTAGATTCTGGGCCCGTCAGACGAGGGTACCCGACCGGCGGCTCTGGTGTGGGTGAGGGCGGAGGCGTCGGAGGCCCGAACCCTTGAGACCCAACTTACCATCGCTCGGACGTCCATTCCCCATGCATGCATGTTTCCTTTTCTTGCGTGTATGTGTTCGCAAAATGGCCCAAAATACTCCTCGTCCTCGGTGGTCCTCGACGAGAAAATACACACGTTCGAGCGATGCAAAGCCAGTGGGTCGTGCCCGACGAATATGCGCTCGCGCTGCGGACCCCTCTCGGGATGGAGGAGGGGAGGGGGCGGTGGGTTGTGTCGACCAAGTGCAATGCTAAAGATGAGGGGCCATCACGGCTTGGAGAAGCCTCAAGTGTGAGAGCAATCGCGAGAAATTTTGAGAGCTGGAGAGGAGGACAGCTCATACCAAGCACATGTGTTTGGGAGAAGGTGGGGAGCGCGGCCACAAGAACTTCACACAATGCGGCTGCCACAGCAGTGCGAAGAAATCAGCGGCAGCGTGAAAGAACGAATCGAATCAGGATGTGTATTTAGATCGCCACACCAACGCACGCCACAACGTATGCATCGACCTCGCCGGGCAGAGCCCCTCGGGTCGGAAAACATGCTGTACGTGGAGACGGGATCCCGCGGGAAACCACAATACACAAGATCATCCGAGTGGGGGAGGAAACGGGGGGAAAAGAGGCGGAAGGGGAGAGGAGGGGGAGGGATGACGCAAGGAACCGAACAGTGCCTGTGATCCAAGCGGTAGTGCACAAAAAAAACCTCAAGGTCCTGAGGAGGCCGTAAATAACCCCGAAACCTACGAGAAAACGGTGGGGCTACTCGAGGGCACGCGCGGTGCACACATGCAAGTATCAGTCATCATGCAACTCAGACTGGGAGCTTCGAGGGTGCTGCGCGCGGGCCCAAACCACAAACGCAGCAGGCGTACCGCAGCCACACGAGGCTAGCGATTGGGATCACCTGGGCGCTATGGTGGCGCTGCAGAACCCCCGCGGCTGGCCACTGTGGGCTGCGTGACGCCCCCTCCCCAGGGAGCCCCCCGCAGGCCTGGACAACGCTGGCTTCCGCCGAAGCCTCAAGACGGCGAAGGGAGGGGAGAGGAACGCACGCGATGACCGTCGCTCTCGACCACTCGTCGCCCTCCAGGCGGACGGCAAACCGATCAACAGCCTTGCAAAACCAAGCACATACACGCTTACGCTGCGAGTCCCTCCTTGGACTGGGTAGACCTTCTCACTTCGCATTCCGCGCTGCGCGAAAGCGGCGAGATCCTTTGGGCGCTCTCGCGCCACCCGCCGTGTAGAAAAGCAGCCCTCAGGCCCAGACCGGTCGGCGCGAAAGCTATTTGCCTTCGCACCCCCGCGGAATAGGCAGCGTTGGTTGAGCAAGCAGAGTGAGCCAAACATGCTGGGGGGGTCCGCTTGGGCACGCAGCCCCGCCGTGCAACCTTCTTCACCACGAATGCCGCTCTGCTGCTCCAGTTGCCCTCTTCGCCTCCTCCCTCCTCCTCCTCCTGCTCCCTCCTCCCTCCTCCTCCCTCCTGCCTGCTTCTCTTGCCCTGCCCCATCCATCCCCTCCACCTCCTGTTCCTCCACCTCCTCCCTCCTCCTTTTCCTGTTCCGTCCTCCTCCTCCTCTTCGTCCTCCTCCTGTCCCGACAATGGGACATGCACTCTGCCGCTCGGATACCCCCTCCGCCGCCTCCTCCTCCTCCGCCGCCTCCTCCTCATTCTCCTCCTCATCCTCCCCCTCCTCCACGCAACCTTTGAGGCTGTACAGGCCGTGCGGAAGAAATGGGCAGAAACATTAAGCGGGATGGCGGGCAGACCAGCTTTGGTTCCGGCACGCCCATGCATGTAGGTGAGTAAAGGAGGAGGCCATCGATTATGGAGGCACGTGGTAGCTAAAAAGATTTTGGGACCTGGGTGTCAATCAAGAAGCACAAGCTTTCAGCGAGCGGCCCACACTTCGGAAGCACAGCGGGGCACCCTGGTTTGGCATGACGGGGGTCGCCAGCGGGAGAGCTCGCCTGAGCAGCCGAAGAGACGCAGCTGCCCGGGAGCAAAGGAGAGATGCAGCTCCAGCTCGTCCTTCTCGTCCTCCTCCTCCTGCTCCTCCTCCTCCTTCATCCCTTCTCCTTACACATAACTCCTCCCTGCCGCACCCAGAGACACGTCGGTAGGGCTGGCGGGGCGGTTCGCCTGAGACTTCCTCACCACATACAGCCCTGAGGCTCTTGCAATAGTTTCACGGGTGGAAGGCATGTGGTTTTCAAAATGTGGCTCTCGCCTTCGCGCCGCGCACACTCGTCTTCAAAATTTACACGGATGGAGGGCGGACGGTTTTCAAAATGTGGCTCTCGCCTCAGCGCCGCGCACATTGAACAATTTTGCAAGGGCTTCTCGGGTGGAGGGTGGAATGCGGCTCTCGCCTTAGCGCCGCGTACATTCGTGGTGAACGTTTGCAAGAACTTCACGGATGGAGGGTGGGTCGTTTTCAACGTGTAGCTCCCGCTTTAGCACCGCGCACGCTTCATCTGAGACACTTGCAAGAGCTTCACAGGTGGAGGGCGGCCCCCTTACAGCAACGAAACTCGCATTGGTCTGGTTCTGCGCACATGCGTCTTCGAATTTCAACCCCGGCCGGGTTCATTTGGTTGGCGTCCCAGGGAATGGTGTTGCGGCACGATCTTGGATTGTCAGGGCGCACCAGTCACGTTGATTCGCGCGTTTTGAAATCCCAAGAATTGCGCTCTGGCGCGATGCAGGATCGTCAGGGCGCAAAATTGATTCGTGGCGTTGCAATCCAAGGAGTAGTGTTCCGGCACGATTGAAGATCCTCCATTGGTGCACTTCCGACAATGGAAGTCAAGTCTTTCAGGGACCGATAAAGAGGAGGGTTTGTTTGCAACAGCGCTAATGCGTCTTGGGCTTACACTGGTCCTAATAAGACTTGGAGGGCGTGTTTATTGCAATATCTTTGATGCGTATTGAATTGACACTGGTCCTCCTCCTCTTCCTCGTCTGAATCATTGTATCCCCTCGTTTTTACATGCAGCGCACAATGGCGTCACAATGGATTCTCTCCGGGGCCGTTCGCTAGGCAGCGGCCTGGCCGCCCGGAAATGCCAAGGGCACAGAGACCATGAAGGCGAGGGATGGAAAGAAGGGTGGGCGGGAGCACCAGCACTCGCATTGGGTGGACTCCCGATGCCTGCCGCCTCGTCCTGCTACGCTCAAGCTGGCCGCCGACTACCCGTCAGTCGACGCCACCGCCTGCTCATCGTGCGCTTGTCGCTCGAGAGGAGCAAGATAGTCGAAATCTGCAGTGCGCTGGGCCTGGGAGCGGCACCCTTGGGGGCCTCCCCGACTGCGCTCGTTGCAGTTGGAGCTTAGCTCCGTCGTGTGGACCATGAAGCTTGCATTAACATCGCTGGGAGGGGCGGGAAGAAGGATGAGGAGGGACCTCGAAGTGGGAGGGGGGGTTCGAGGTTCACGGACCTAGTTTTTCCCCGAAAGATGCTTGCACTCAAGGGAATGCTTGTGCTGCACGGCACTGGCTCTTGCTTGCGCATCGGGCATTCCTGGTCGGTGCCCTTTGCGACGGTGCCCAACATTGCTGGCCGTGTGTTGCACAGTGGGCGTTTCTTACTCAATGCTCTATGCGTTGGTGCCAATGCGCAATCGGCAAGTCTCGGTCGGTGCCGAATTGCGGGTGCCCTCTGCACCAGTGCCATATGGCTGGCCCTGTGTGGCGCCGTCGGCCGTTCCTGGTCGGTGCCCTGTGAACGGTGCTCTATGCGTCGGTGCCATATGGCCATAGCCTGTGGCGGGCCCTGTGCGACGCAGTCGGCCATTCCTGGTCTCTGCCCTATGCGATATGCGATGGAGCCCTATGCTTGGTGCCCTGTGGCAACGCCCTGTGGTTGGAGCCGTAATTAACACGATGCACCCTCCAAACTGGCCACCGTGCCCCGTGGTGCGCTGAGACGCGGCAGAATTCCCGAGTGCTGCACTGTGGGGTTCCTGCGAGTAGGGGCTGCCCCCCTGGTCACAACGTGGCGCATGTCCGCCCCTCCCTCCGGGAGGTCCCTGGGAGTCTCCACGCATCCCCGGGGCCCTCCACGGCCGCCCGAGGCTTGAGAGTCAGCTCGAGAAGTCCATCCATGCCGCCAAGACGGCCCAACATTTACTTCAGAGGCACCTAGCAGCCCCTGAGATGCATCCAGTAAGCCACCAATAGTCTCCCCCAATGTTACAATGCACCCAAACAGCTATCCCTCTCTCTCTCTCTCTTTCTCTCTTTTGTTTTTGTTGTTCTCTCTCTCTCTCACTCACTCACTCTCTCTCTCTCTCTCTCCAAGAGGGCCCCGAAAAAGGCCTAGACAAATTATGTTCTTCAGATGTGTGCATGTGTTTCGCGTTCCACGCCCCTCGGTCCAAGACTGGCCCAGCTGGGGGGGTCTGCGCCCAACCGGACCGCTGAGAGTCCAAATAGGGCTCCTAGACGGCCCAAGACGGCCCCCAAGGAGCACACGGCCCCAAAATAGACCCCAGGCAGCCAAACGAGCCCCAAACCGGCCAACAAAAACGCCCCAAGACGACTGAAGAAGGCCCCACGACGGTTCGAAATGGCCCCATTTGACGGCCTTGCGGGTGGTGCTCTGAATGTCTACAGACAGCGTGCTTCGCTGGCAGGGTTACACGTATGCTGCAGGCACCCGGATATGTGAACACGTAGATACATAAATAGGTGTATGTACATGTATGTGTACGTATATATGCATGCATGTATGCATGTATGCATGCGTGTTGGTTTGTTTGTATGTATAGATGTATACATGCATGTATGCAAGTAAGTAAGTAAGTAAGTAAGCAAGTAAGTAAGTAAATGAACAATTATGTATGTATGGATGTACGTATGTATGTATGTATGTATGTATGTATGTGTGTGTGTATGTATGTATGTATGTGTGTATGTGTGCATGACTGTGCGCATGTCGGTGTGTATGTGTAAATGCAGATACTCGGTATGTACTATGTACGCGTATGTAAGTATGTATGTATGTATGCGTGCATGCATGCCTGCACGCATGTCTGTAGATGTGTCTGTGTGTATATATACACACCCGTATACGCATTTTTTGTGCGCTCCGCCAGGGAGCTTGTCTAAGCCAGGAGCCCAGCGGGCTAAGAATGGCTAGCGAGCTAGATTAGCTTGCACATTGGGACCCGCCCCCACTTGGCCGCCGGCCGAAATGAACACACACTCGATACGATCACCGACGAGCAAGCACACGGCAACAGAGCTAGCTAGCCTGCACTCGTGACCCCCTTCTGAGCTCTTCTGGCATAACCTCGCGCGAAGGCAGGCACGGCCACGCGCGAGAAAATTATGATGACCCTTGTCTGTGGGTGGGCCAACACCGCTACGGAAGATGGACGCTGAATTTTCATCAGCGGCGTGGCGCACGCTTAGGTGGACTCCGCATAGGCCCCCTTGGAAGGACACGGTATACTCCGTCTACACCCCTTTTAGTGCGCTCCGCCAGGGAGCTTGTCTAAGCCAGAAGCCAAGCGGGCTAAGAAGGGCTGACGAGCTAGGCTAGCTTGCACTCTGGGGCCCGCCCCCACTTGACCGCCGGCCGAAATGAACACACATTCAGTACGATCACCGACGAGCAAGCACACGGCAACAGAGCTAGCTAGCCTGCACTCGCGACCCCCTTCTACGCTCTCCACGGACCCTACATTGGCATTAGCCACTCTTCCTCAACCTCTCATCCTAGTCCTCCTCCTTCATTTCGGGGTGGGAAGACAAGACAAGGAAGAACAGAGAGAGAGAGGAGCCTTTCAGCCCGCCGTCGCTCGCAGACGGGCGGCGAGCAGCTCGCAGTGCTGGCGTTGCATCGGCGAGATGCTGAACTGCGTGGCCTCGGCGACGGCGTCTTGGACAGATTGGCGAGCCGTTCTCGCCGAGGCCCACCTGCCACGGAGCAGCGTTTGCTCCATCGAGGTGTGTCCGCGGAAGTCGGCGGAGGTTCCGCCCCGCTTCCAGCTGTGCAAGGTCAGCTTGGTGTCTTGCGCTCTAGCAGCTCGCGCACCTGGCTGAAGATGCACATGAAGCCATTCGGTTCCATCCCGAGACACAGGTCACTCTGTCGAGTATTGGCATTGGCTTTGGCCAGGAGCGCCACCGCCACTGCGCTCCGCGCAAGCACGAGCTCGCGGGCACCGGTCTGGTGCTGGCGCTAAGAATTACGCAGCTGCAGCACGGCCTTGCGCCGGGCTGGGTACAGCAGCGCGTCGGACCAAGCAAGCGAAGTCATCTCGCCTGTCCGAAGGAAAGCGATAACACCCGCAGCGAGCGTCGCCGCAGCGCCAAGCTGGCCCACAGCTGCAAACGCCCCTGCGAACGCTGTGGCGATGAGTGGCCCGATCGGCAGCGCCCGGCCAGCCGGCTCCAGACGCTGCCACGTCTTGGCGAGGCGCCAGCTCTCCTTGGGGCGCCCTCGCACAGGCGGGAACTCGTGAGCAACGCCCGCAACTGCAATGCTAACCTCGAACAAGGAGCCGCCATTCAGCCACCGGCTCTCGATGAAGGCGGACACTCCAGCGTCAACTTGGGCCAGGGTTCGAGGATTTTTCTTTCCCTGACCCAGAAATCGACGACCTCATTGACTGCTGCCCAATACCGCTGCAGGGTGGGAAGCCATCGCCTCCCGCAGGGGCATGGCCCTGGGCTGCAGCACGCCTCGCCACTGACTCGGCTGCTGCCTGCTTCACCCAAGTTGCTGCCGAAACTCCACCGCGACGGCGTGTCCGCGGGCACGTTGTCCGCGTCGCAGTAGCCGTGGAGCGGGTAGCCGGCCGTCGCGAGCAGGGAGTTGAGCCTGCGGAGGGCAGGCTGGAGCGCCCGCGCGCTCGACCTGCCCTTGGTGCTGACGGCAGCGATCGCTTGGGCATCGAGAATGCGCAGGTACCTGCAGCGGTGGCCCTCGACCGCCCTGCACCTCCAGCGCGCGCCTCCAACAGCGGCCTCCAGCTCCAGCGCCGAGATGTGAACCGCGCGCTGCCAGCGGAAGCCCTTGGCGATCCGCCGGGGCCAGGGGTGAATGCGGAGGGCAGCCCGCGGCCACGCGCGGGCGCGGCACGGCGCACCAGAGCCCAGCCTGACGCCTGCGCCCCCGCGGTCGGCCACCCGCAGGAACTCCGCGATGAGGCTGCGCTCCAGCTGGGGGTCGCGATGCCCTGGCTGCTGGAAACCGGGGACGACGTTCCAATTCGCCTCGCAGGCGCCCGCGGCATGGCAGCTCTGACCCGGCATGGCCGCGCCGATCGCTCCCGCTTGAACCAGCCACGAGCCGATAAGACACGTGATGACCTGGGCGCAGAACGCGTTCCCTATCAGGGGCTCGATGAGAACATCGCGCTCTGATGGGGCGGTGCCATCTTTCGCAGCGGCCTGGAAGTAGAGGCGGTCGAATCACATCAGCGCTCCGCGCTCCTCTGGCACAGGCAGCCGGCCCCGCTCACGCTGCGCGCCCCAGACGAGACTGCCGTCCACGTAGTTGTTGACCTGGTAGCGGTAGCCGCCTAGCTGCTGCCCACCGCTGCGCCGCCGCTGGGGAGGCTCGCTCAAGCACCGCGGGCCGGAACGGTGGGTGCTGCCGGGGGATCGCCCGCGCGAGGCACGGGAGGTCCGCCTCGGGGCCCAGCAGCGACCGGACCTCACGGAGAGATGCCACCAGCGGCTGTCGCTTGACCGCGAGCGTGACCTTGATCGAAGTAGGCCGCCGCGCCCTCGCCCTTGGCTTCGACCGTGGCGTCCGAGGAGAGGAAAGACACGACCGGCCATGGACGCCAGCACACCCGCGGGCTCCTGACGCGGGCGAGGAATCTGGCGTCCAGGAAGATCGGCGCCACTCCCAGGACCCGTGAGCACTCTGCCCGCGACTCCAGGGTCATGCTGAACACGTTCTCGACGAGCCACATGGTGCGCTTGGGGAAGGCGGCCTCCGCTGCCTCGATCAGCTCCGGGATGCGGTAGAAGAGCCTCGACCGCGGGCCTGAGAGGCCAGCCCCCACCGCGCTGACGCCAGCGAGGTCCTGGCAGGGGCTTCCAGCGGTCAAGACACCCAGTCGGCGCCCATCGCGTGCCCGGCCAGCATCTCCGAGAGACGCTCGGCGTCGAAGGCCTCGACGTTCCCCAGCTCGACGACGCCAGCCCAGCGCCGCCGCGCCAGCCGGCCAGCCGCGGGGTCAAACTCACAGCTGACGTGGGCAACCACAGTGACAGGCAGCCTGGCAGTGGCCACTGCAGCGCCTGCCGCCCCTGCGAACAACTCAACGAGAACGACGCGTGCCTGCCCGCGGCCTGCGCGGGCGCCGAGATGGCCCCCGGCCGCAGCGTCGCTGCCGACGCCTCGCCCTCGGCACAGGCGACGCCCTGCTCGCTGAGCCCGACCGTGTAGAAGATGCCCCCGGCGCGCTCGCTGGCGTCCGTCGCGATCGCGCACGTGTTGATGCGGGCGCGCAGGTCGGTGAAGGCGAGCGGCAGCGCGAGGGCGAACCCCAAGGGCTCGTCGCACATGTCCAGCGGGACCGGCTGCGGTCGAGCCCAGCGGCCAGCCGCCCACGCGCTGTTGAGGAAGCCCATGACGGCCGCCTGAACTCCGCAGCCCTGACACACAGGCCCAACGCCATGAGCATCGCCTGGGACGACAGCGCCGACTGGCCCATGGCCCAGAGGATGAACCCAACGAGCAGGTGCAGCTTCTCGGCGGTGGCTCCGACTCGCCCGACGGCCCCGTCGAGCCCAGCGCCCATCCTCTCGAGCACCAATGCGCGGTGCTTGACCTTGTCGGGCGCCGCACTGATCCCCGATCGGTGGTAGGCGGCCCTCTCCTCCGACCAGCTTCTCGACCAAAGCTGGGCGGCCCTCTCCTCCTCTGCGTGCCGCTGACCGTGCCGACCTGCTCCTCGACCAAAGCTGGGCGCTACCTCGCCGTGGTCCCAGTCGTCGATGTAGTACTGGACCCACTGCTGCTCGAGCTTCTTCGACTTGAACGGGAGCGGCCGGCCCCTGCGCCGCTCCAGGCTGGGGGGGGGGCCGGCCGCGAGAGGGCGCGCGCCGAAGCCCAGGCGCCGGTGGCAGTGCTGGAACACCGTGGCTGCGTTGATCCAGCCCATCGGGATGACCCGCAGCGCCAGGTGGGTCTTGCCTGGCCCGGACACGCCGATGACATCATTCGGGATGGCCTCCGCGAGGGTCATGAACGGCTGCTAGGCGGCCGGCAGCTCGTAGTAGAGCGCCGATGCCTGGTCGTCCGACGACCACAGCAGCATGTGGCCCTCTGGAAGCGGGATGGCCACCCACGACGGCGAGGCGCTGAGCGTGCCAATGTCACCCCCCATGATGCGCTGGAAGCTGTTCGCCGGGACCATGTTGATGATGAGCCGCCGGGCGCGCGCCTGGCCCAGCGAAGGCGCCCCATTTGTGGCAGCGCCAAAGGCCCCTGCCAGCGCCATCCGGTTCCCGACCTGGAAGACGCGGTCCTCGGCGATCGGCGTCGCGAGTCCGAGCTCGACCAGCTTGGCCCCGATCTTGTACCACTCCTGCCTGGACTCGACCTGGATCGCCGCGCGCGGGACCTCCTGCGGCCATTCGGCCCGAGGGAGGAGGGCCAGCGCTGGGTCAGCCAGCCACGCGCCCACCTGCGGGTCCGCGATGTCGAGCGCCTTCGCCGAGGCTGCGACCCCACGCCCTGCAGGGAGGCCCTGCAGTATTCCAGCAAGCGACAGAGGAAGCGCCCGTGATATCTCCTCCCCGCCGTAGGAGATGCTCTTTGCCGCGATGGCCTCGTTCCAGTCGGGGAGCTCGAACGTCGCGGCTGCGTCCTTGGCGAAGTTTGCGCGGGCACGGCCAACGATGCCCAGTGCGCCGGCTTGCCCTGCAGTGGGCCGACGCGGGGGCGCTGTCGGACTCCGCGTGTGCCCAGTGCACTGGCAGTTCAGGCTGAAGACGACAAGCTGCGCCCAGCCCTGGGCAAATGCCCCCTCCAGCTCGCTCTCGGCCAACTGCCGGCCCTGGCGCCGTGCGGCGCGGTGCTTCTCGAAGAGCGGGGAGTCGGGGACTGGCGGCGGTGACGCCTCGCGCAGCCGCGTGAAGCTCGCCGCTGAGTCTGGCGGAGCGTGCGTCTTTCTGACAAACCGCCCGATCGCCTCTGGGGCACCGTGAATCGCCTCGTGGACAGCCTGCGCGATCTTGAACTTGGAGCTCGGGCCGGTGCCCACCTCGCTCAGCATCTGCCGCCGGCGCCGACCCTGCGAGCTGCCTCGCAAGCGCCGCTCGGGCCCGCCGGCAGCGGGCGAGGGCGCGCTGCGGCCAGGCTGCCCCGCCTGGGCCCCTGCTCGAGGCCTCGAGGCCTCAAGCAGGGACCCAGGGCGCCCGTGGCCTGGCGCCCCTCTGGGGCCCCTTGCCCCGCCTGCCCTCGCTCTACCCCTTGGTGGCTGTCGCGGCGCCTCTGGGGCGGAGCGTGCGAGCCTTCCGCGATTCCGGGGCTCGCCCCCGCGCCGCGGCTCGGCGCGCCTCAGGTCGCTCCAGCTCCGTCCAGAGGCTGCCGCCGCCCCCGCCGGCCGCTCGCTGAGGCCCGAGGCCGGGCCCCCGTCGGAGTCGCTCGCCTACCGGACGTCGCGCGCCGGACTCCGGCTCCTCGGCTACGGCGGCGGAGCAGGCCCCCTGGCTGGAGCTGCTGGCCCGCGGCTCGGGACTCGCCGGGATCCGCGTCGCATCCGCCGAGCCCGCCACAAGCGCCCCGGCTGCCAGGGTCGGGGGCCGCGTTTCCGCGCGGCCATGGCCTGCAGGAGCCGCCCCCTCCTCGCTGGGGGCGGCTCCCGGCCTGACCTATCCCGGCCGCCGCTCGGCCAGCCGCTGTCGCAGCTCGGCGACCTTCAGCTCGCGGGCCTGGACATTCTGGGCGGCGGCCCCCTCGTCCAGCGCGGCTCCCGACGGTGGCTCCTCCTGGGGCACCAGCGTCAGCCACTGGGCCGTCCGCCAGTTGCCGTCGCGCACCGCCATCGCTCTCGCCTTGACCTCCTGCATCAGCAAGTCCGCGGTCTCGACCTCGCCGCGCAGGATGCCGTCGAGCGCCTGGCCCAGCGCGCGCAGGGCCCGCGCCTCGTCCGTCCCGAGCGCCCGCAGCGGGCGGGCGACGAATAACACAATGATGAGGTACTGCGTGACGCACGGAGCGAGGGAGTCGCCCTCGGAGCCCGAGAGCAGCTGGGTGAACTGTCCGCGCAGGTGGCTCAGCCCGTTCTCGAGCAGCGCACCTGGCCGCTGCCGCGTCCCAGGAGTGCCCAGGCCAGCGCAGTCGCCAGCCTGCTCCGCGAGCCTGAAGCGGTTGCGCGGGCTGGCGGCGTGGCTGCCGCTCGCCTGGCCGCCGCCTGGGCCAGCCACTTGCCCACGCCGGCCCCAGGTCGAGCAGCGTTCGAATTCGGCACGCCCCTCGCATACTTGCCCCCCAGCTTCGCAAGGCGCTTTTGGACACCCGAAATGGGTACCGAAAGAATGGGTACAATGCCCAACAACAAGTGTTGTCCCAAACCAACAGCGGCCGCTGTTGGGCGGGCGGCCTCCTGTCTCGAATGGACACAGGCCGCGGCGGCGTGGACAGCGAATCCTGTTCAGAATGAACAGGAATTGTTGTTGGGCATTGTACCCATTCTTTCAGTACCCATTTCGGGCGTCCAAAGCGGTGGTCCAGCTCTGGGTCCCCCGCTATCTCCTCGAGCCCGGCCAGCTCGTCGTCGAGAGGGCTCGTGCCGGCAGGCTCTGCCGGGGTTGCTGTCCGGACATCGCCTCGCACCCGCTTCCGAGGAGGCTCGGCGATGGGCTCGTCCTCCCCCTGTCCGCTTCCGTCGAAGAGGGAGGGCATCTTCTGGTCCAGCTGCGCCTGGCCACCCTCGGCGGGCGCAGGAGCCATCACCAGGGCCCCCGGGGCTGCGGGCGGGCAGATCGGCTTCGCCTGCTCGCGCTCCACGTCCCGGCCGTCGAGGAGCTGCCACACGTCGACGTGCTCGAACTCCGCGCCCAAGGGAGCGACCGCCCCGCAGCGGCTGGCAGCGAACACGCAGAGGTGGAAGACTGTCGAAGTTGCCCGAGCACCCCTCTGGCCAGCAGCACTCGCGTTCCAGGCGAACCATGGATCGCTGGCCCCGACGTGGCGTGCCTTGAAGAACTTGCCGAAGGCGTCCGGGAAGTATGGCACTTCCACCTGCAGCATCTCGACCCCCTGGGAGGCACCGCTGTCGTCCCGCACCCGTGCGAGCACTAGCGCGTCCGCGGGGAGCGGCAGCCCCGGGACTAGCTCTCCGTTGAGCCCCGCGTCCAGCCACGCCCCGCACGGGAAGGGCCACCCGCTCGGTGCCGGCACTGGCCCTTCCATCCTGCAGGCAGCCGGGCGTGGTCCCGGCGACTGCGCCGCCGCGGGCGCGCCGGACGCGACACGATCCCGTAAACAGAGTGGCTCGGCAGGGGCCTCGAGACGGGCAGCCCCGCCCGGTATCTCCCCTGCCTATTCCAAGCCAACACAGCTACGGATGATGGACGCTGAGTTTCCATCAGCGGCGTCGCGCACGCTTAGGTGGACTCCGCATAGGCCCCTTTGGAAGGATACGATATATCTATACATTTATATATATATATATGAATATATGTATGTGTAGATGTGTATGTGTGTATGCATGCATGCATGCATGAATGCATGCATGCATGCATCTATGTATGTATGTATGTATGCATGCATGCATGCATGCATGCATGAATGTATGCATGCAGGTATGTATGTATGTAATTATGTATGTATGTGTGTTTGTTTGCATGTATGTACGTATGTATGCACGTATGTAGGTATGTGTGTGTTTGTATGCATGTACGCATACATGCATGCATGCATGTGTGTGCCCATGTGTGTATTTACGTATGTGTAAATGTGTGGGTTTATGTGTGTACGTATGTATGTATGTATGCATGCATGCATGTATGTGTGTATGTATGTATGCATGTACGTGTGTATGGACGCATGCGTGTGCAATAAACATATATATAATATATATATATATATATATATATATATATATATGAGTGAGACAGAGAGAGAGCGCGCCCACAGGGCCCGAGCAAAGGGGAGGGGGGGCTAGGCTTAAGCTACCCCCCCTCCCTTGAGCCGCCCTTGTTGGAAGCCCCCCCCCCCCTCCCCCCTTTTTTTTGCAAGGGGGGGGGGGCTTACAGCTACCCCCCCCCTCCCCCCTTGGGCCCTCCCCGGAAGCTACCCCCCCCCTCCCCCCCTTTCCAAAGGGGGGGGGGTGCTTAAGCTACCCCCCCCTCCCTTGGCGCTGCCCTGCTGGAAGCTACCCCCCCCTCCCCCCCTTTCGTGCAAAGGGGGGGGGGTGCTTGGAAGCTACCACCCCCCCCTTTGGCCGCCCCGGAAGCTACCCCCCCCTACCCCCCTTTCCAAAGGGAGGGGGGTGCTTAAGCTACCCCCCCCCCCCCTTCCCTTGGAGCCGCCCTGCTGGAAGCTCCCCCCCCCTCCCCCCCTTTGTGCCAAAGGGGGGGGGGCTTGGAAGCCCCCCCCCCCTTCCCCCCTTTGGCCGCCCAGCCCCCGGAGCCTCCGCCCTCCCTTTCGCCGACGATCCAAAATGAACAATCCACGATCGAGGATGGACGATCGACGATCAACGATCGACGATCGAAAATCCCAATCGAATCGCTTGCAATCGATTGCACTCCATTCCACTGCAATCCCCCTCCCCACCTCTCTCCGCTCCCTCCCCTCCCTCCCCACCCTTCGTTCCATCTCCTCCCTCCCCTCCCTCTCCTCCCCTCCCTCCCTTCCGTCCTGTCCCTCCCCTGCAATCCAATCGATTGAATCGATTGCAATTCAACCGATTGCAATCCAATCGATTGCAATCCAATGGATTGCAATCGAATCGTTTGCAATCCAATGGATTGCAATCGATTGCAACGCAAGTGTATCATTCAACTCGTCCCGTGCCAACGCCCGGGAACGAAAAATACCCTGGCGACGTACCCAACCCCTGCGCAAACGCGGGGCGCAAATAGTTTAGGACACTTTATAAGGGGGGCGATGACGGAGCGAGGGTTACATATGTCTGCAGACGGAATTCGGGAGACTCGCAGGACACTGGCTTCAGGACAAGGACTAGATAAAGCTGATTAGTTGCAATCCCTGAGCAACCCTAGCCACTTCGAAAGCGGGGATCTCAGATCGCAGCCCCCCAGGGATGGCGAGGTCTAATTTGGGTCCGCGCGTGGCGTCACTGTGCTGGGCCCCCCAGCAGGCCTCGAAAGTGGCGACAGTTTCACAGATCGCAGCCCCCCAGGGATGGCGAGGTCTAATTTGGGTCCGCCCGTGGCGTCACTGTGCTGGGCCCCCCAGCAGGCCTCGAAAGTGGCGACAGTTTCACAGATCGCAGCCCCCCAGGGATGGCGAGGTCTAATTTGGGTCCGCGCGTGGCGTCACTGTGCTGGGCCCCCCAGCAGGCCTCGAAAGTGGCGACAGTTTCACAGATCGCAGCCCCCCAGGGATGGCGAGGTCTAATTTGGGTCCGCCCGTGGCGTCACTGTGCTGGGCCCCCCAGCAGGCCTCGAAAGTGGCGACAGTTTCACAGATCGCAGCCCCCCAGGGATGGCGAGGTCTAATTTGGGTCCGCCGTGGCGTCACTGTGCTGGGCCCCCCAGCAGGCCTCGAAAGTGGCGACAGTTTCACAGATCGCAGCCCCCCAGGGATGGCGAGGTCTAATTTGGGTCCGCCCGTGGCGGAGCTTGGCTCAGCTTGGGTCCCCAGGGTAGCCATTTTGGCTCAAGCTTTGGCTCAAGCTGTTGTGGCACAAGCTGTTGTGGCACGAGCTATCCAAATTGAGCCTGTCGCTGGGGCGGTTAGGTATTGAGCTTGTCGCTGGGGCGGTCAATCACCACATCATTACTCTTTCTTCTTTCTTTTACTCACTTCTTACACCACATTCCCAATCATGCCAGCCCACACTCGCCAGCCGGGCACTCCTGTGCGTGAAGCTCTAGGCGGGACGTCCTCCGGTGCAGCGCCAGTCGTCGTGGCCCTCGACACCCCCGCCGACAAGCGGGCCCGCCTCAGGAGCCCACTTCAAGAGATGGACGGTGACTCGGACCGCGAGGTGAAGGATCAGCTCGCGAACCCCTTCCGGCAGCCAGACTTCTCGGGTGCCGAAGCCGCTGCCGTGGACACGGAGCCCGTGACGATGGGCGGCATTGCAGCCCTCCTGAAGCAGCAGCTGGCCCCCATGACCTCCATCGTGGACGCTCTGCGGAGGGACTTCGGGAAGCTGGACATCAAGGTCACGTCCTTGAGCGAGACTCTGACCAGCCGCCTGGAGAACATCGAGGCTAGCGTTATCGATGCCGATCTGCGCATTGACAAGATGGAGGAGATGCTGAAGACAATGCCCATGACCAGCGAGGAGATAGGTAAGCTCGTCGACGATCGCATCAAGATGACTATGGCGAGCAATGACCCCCCCCACGGCTCCACTCTCTCCTCAGACCAGCCCGCCAACAAGCGCTTCGTTACAATGGTGGTGGGGAATTTAGACGGCGTTGGCGACTTGTCGACGGCCGCCGAGTGGTTACAAGAGAAGTTGAAGACACTCTCAGCCCCTCCCCCAGCGAAAATCTATTCCAAAGGGACCTTCACAAGAATCGCTTTCGTGGAGTTCTCCAACATGAGCTCGCGGGACAAAGCTGTTGAGCTTCTCCGCACCGCGGGCTACACCTCAGGGGACAAGAAGGTCTGGGCCTCCCAGGACCGTTCAGCAACGGACCGTGCTGCCCGGAACTACTGCCTCGGGCTCAAGCGCCTTTTGAAGGACGAGTGGCAGATCGGCTACACTATCTCTGTCAGCGAGGAGGCGCCGTACGTGGTGACCGTGGGAGGCGAGCACGCGCTGACAGCGAAGATTGTCGACCACAGCGTGGCCTATCAATGGCAAGGCGAATGGTCTACTTGGGCGGAGCTCCACAATCACCCGGAGATGAAGGAGTTGGCGAAGAAGGCGGACGACCTTGTGGCTCGGGCTGCCCAGGGCCTGAAGGGGAGGGCAAAAGGAGGGGCCAAGGGGAGCGGCCCACATCATTGACAAACGCATTTGATCAGTGACGTTTCACCCGCAATCGGCAATACTGCACTTATGAACGATCGTTTGAGAATTCATCCGCAAAGCCTGCACGCACGGAGTACCAGTACAAGTATAAGTTCCACAACAAGGAGTAGAAGAGGGGATGTGCTACATGAAGAGGGGGTTCCTGATTTCCGAGGCGGGCGGCTACGTCCATGCACTGATGGTGTCGCCGTGGGCTCTTGGAACGTCGAGGGGCTGACAGAAGCGAAGCTGGAGGAGCTACAAATTCTTATGCGGAGTCGGGCCATCGATGTATTGGCGCTCCAGGAGACGCACCAGAGCGAGTCAACGTATACTGTCACTAACCGGGGTTACCTATTGGTGCTATCGGGGGACCACGAAGACCAAGATACAGCTGGAATGGGTTTCTTATTTTCTCCACGTATTCGTGAGAGTATTATTGGGTTCCGTATGATATCTTCCAGGGTCGCTGTCGCGAAGATCAGGGTTCCAGGAGGTAAAATCCAAATTTTCAGTGTATACGCGCCCCATAGCGGAAAGCCAGTGACATACAGACGTGACTTTTACAATTCTTTGGACGTGATTGTTCGTAACACGTCCGGCCATGGAGGCAAGTTATTGCTGGGGGACTTCAACGCGAGACTTCACAAACGTTTCCCTTCCGAGGAGGAGCGTCTAGGCCCGTATATTTTCGGCAACCCCGGAGCGGAGTTCAACCCGGAGTCGAACAGGAGCTTCTTGCTGGAATTTTGTGTGTCTCGCGATTTGGTGGTCAACAACACGTTCTTCGACCACGTGCCGGAAGAGCAAATCACATGCTACAATGTGGGGTCCCGGCCATCAGATCCAGCCACACCAGAGCACTTTGGGCAGATTGACTTCTTCTTGTGCTCACGCCAACTGCAAGAACACGTTTGCGATGTCTATTCTGTGAGGGGCGCTGCTCTGGCATCCCACCACTTTCTCTTGCAGTGCCACGTGCGCCTGAACATCCAGAGAACTGCCCGGCAGCACGCGGCCCGGCTGGATATCTCAGCGCTGTCGCATGGCCCACTTGTGTCGCCATTCCAGCGTGCTTTCGTGGATTACATGGGGGACCGGGACCCATTGGATGGCACATTAGATCAGCTCAACGGTTCCATGGTGGACGCATTCACCGATGCTGCACGGAAATGCTTGCCAGAGGCTGGTGGCTCCAAGAGCAGGCCATGGATCAGCGATGCCACCCTCGAGCTGATTGCCTTGCGTGGAGAGGCGCGGCAATGCGGCGACTACGAGGCTGAAAAACGACTGCACGGCAGGATCAAAGCTGCCGTGAAAGCTGACCGTAGCAAATGGCTCGACGAGTTGTTGGCCTCTGGTGACTGGACGGAGATCAGAAAGCTCAGGAAGGGCCCTCGAGTGCAGCAAGGACGGATGCGAGAGTCACGCGGACAGCAAGTGGACAGCGACAAGAGAGCCGAAACTCTGGCGGGGTATTTCTCCACGGTTCAATGGGCCGTGCGGCCGACGGCCGTCGTCGACGACCCTTTCCCCATTGGCCCGGCGCTGCCTGTTGAGTGCGGTCGAATCAGCACGGTGGAGGTGTGCAAGGCAGCCCGCAAGCTCAAGCGGAACAGAGCCCCGGGTGGTGACGACATCCCGGCGGAATTCTGGAAGACGATCTGCGTGCCAGATTCCCCGGCAGTGGAATGGGCTACGGCGTTGTGCAACAGGTGCTTGGCCGAACAGTCCGTCCCCGCAGCGTGGCACGAAGCTTTGGTAGCAGCGATCTTCAAGAAGGGCGACGTTGCGGATTGCGCCAACTACAGACCCATCTCTTTGCTACCGATTGGGTACAAACTCTACGCCATGATTTTGCTTGCTCGGCTGAAGGACGCAGGAGCAGATCGTTGTATCTGGGACACGCAGTACGGCTTCAGGAGCGGCTGGGGTACATCAGACGCCTTGTTTGTCGCCCGGAGGATTATCGATGCCACATTGGAGTCCCGCTACGACCGGCTGATCTTCCTAGCGCTGGATTGGGCGAAGACCTTCGACAGTGTGTCGCCAGAGGGTTTATTGCAAGCTCTACTCCGCTTCGGCGTGCCAGCACCATTTGCAGAATGTGTACGGTCAATTTACACGGATAGATCGTTCTGGGTACGAGAGGCCGGAGCAGTGTCCGCATCTTGGCCGCAAGAGTACGGTATCTCACAGGGCTGCCCGCTATCGCCGACTTTGTTTTCCATAGTAATGACAGTCTTGATGCGCGACGCCACAGTGGCTTTCACGCGGCAGGGATTTACGCAAGATGAGCAGCTTCCGGTCAGCGAGCTGATCTACGCGGACGACACGCTCGTGGTGGGCACCAACGAGGAGTTCGTGGGCGCGCTCATGAAATGCATCCAGGAGGCAGGGCAGCATTACGGATTGATGTTTAACTGGAGCAAGATAGAGGCCCTGCCTGTTAGGTGCCAGACCGCGCTTACAAAACCCGGCGGCGCAGTGGTGCCGTGCAAGGAGAGCATGGTTTATTTGGGCGGCCTCCTATCTGCCAGCGGCGGGAGCGGCCCCGAGCTGAGCAGACGCTTGGGCATGACAGCGGCAGATTTCAGCACGCTCTGCAAGGTTTGGAAGCACTGCAATATTCCATTGCGAAGGAAGGTGCGGATATTTGAAGCATGCATTGTATCCAAACTCATGTATTGCTTGCACACCGTGTGGCTCAACAAGGCCGAGACAAACAAGCTGGACGCCTTCCAAGCACGGTGCCTCCGAAGAGTGGCTGGCATAGGGCATTCGTATGTGAGTCACATCACCAATGAGTCCGTGCGCGCCACATGTGGTTGCGGCAAGCTGAGTTCTTTGCTGGCGTACAGACAGTTGGTCCTGATGGGAAACGTCGCCCGGCAACCAGATGGTAGCGCAGTGAGGCGCTGCGTCTTCACGCCAGGGAGGTGCACATTAGCCCGCCCGCGGGGCCCCCGTAGGCGCGGCCGGCCCAGAAACACTTGGAACCAGTGTGTTTACGACTTGGCATGCCAAGCAGCTGGCGGACAAGCAACTCTACAACAGGCACTGACTGGGTCTGCGCACGCGTGGCGCAAGGCTGCCTGGCGCTTCTGCTTTGGCGCGCCGGCGCGAGCATAGCCTCGCACGTTTCATTGCCAATGCACCCTGGACGTGCACGGCTTGCTCTCTCTCTCTCTCTCTCGTGGCGTCACTGTGCTGGGCCCCCCAGCAGGCCTCGAAAGTGGCGACAGTTTCACAGATCGCGGCCCCCCAGGGATGGCGAGGTCTAATTTGGGTCCGCGCGTGGCGTCACTGTGCTGGGCCCCCCAGCAGGCCTCGATAGTGGCGACAATTTCACAGATCGCAGCACCCCAGGGATGGCGAGGTCAAATTTGGGTCCGCGCGTGGCGTCACTGTGCTGGGCCCCCCAGCAGGCCTCGAAAGTGGCGACAGTTTCGCAGATCGCAGCCCCCCGCAGGCAAGACAGGAGGAGGCAAGAGGGAGACGGGACGGGAAGGAGGATGTGGAGACCACACTGCTCTATTCAAAACGAATACCCAACCAAGGAGGGTTGGAAAAAATACTATTCCCCCCCGAAAGTTGCACGAAGTGTAAGTCGGAGAACGCCAGCCCGTCGGGTTTGGCAGTCTTCGTGTAAGACGGCGGCCAGCTGGGGGAGGAGGAGGCGGAGGATGGGGGAGGCGGAGGGGGAGGAGGAGGAGGAGGAGGAGGAGGAGGAGGAGGAGGAGGAGGAAGAGGAGGAGGAGGAAGAGGAGGAGGAGGAGAAGGAGGCGGAAGAACGAGGAGGTGGATGGGGGGGAGGAGAAGGAAGAAAAAAAGGAGGAGGAGGAGGAGGAGGAGGAGGAGGAGGAGGAGGAGGAGGAGGAGGAGGAGGAGGAGAGGGTTCTGGCACAGGACTTCTGGAGCAGCTCCAGAGCGTTTCTTCGTGAGACCACCTGGCCAGACCCCAGGCGTGCGCCGACATACCCACTTGACACTTTTTACTCAGTGTTTTCTTTCCATCGAGTTGTTTGCTTCAGTTGGCGCCGCGACATTTTGTCATTACAGATTTGCCGTCAGCTGTGCTGAGACGACGAAGGAACCAGCGTGGCACAGGAGAGCCAGAGCTGGACGGGCCAACGCAAGAACACTGCTGCGGCTCACGAGAGCGGCTCAACTGGTGCGCGATCATCACAGCAGCATGTATAACAAAGCTGACCAGGCCCTGGCCAGAGCAGCTCAGCAATCCGCCCGCTCGGCTGGCCCAGGGATTGGATGGGATTGTGTCACGTGCGGAAGATACGTCAAACCGCACCACTGGAGGTGTCTATGTGGAAAAACATATGGCCAGAATCAGTATCTCATGCAATCACACGGGGCACACTATGAGACCGACGGGAGAGGAGGCGCCCGACCAAGACAGAGGACACCCAGCAGGCCAAGGCAGGACAAGTCGAATGCCAAATATCAAAAAATGCAACGAGTTCAAAGCTGCCAAGGCGATACTGCAACAAGTAGTGCCAATCACCAGGTCTGAGATGCTGTCAACACGAGGACCAAAGAATTATTTCAAGAACCTCCATGCGAGATAAAGGAGCTGAAGAAGTTCAGGAAACAAAATTTCTCTAGAATGATAAGACTAGCAAAATTGGTCATTGCGGCGCGTACCGCAGGACATGATACATCATTGCCGATGGAAGAGATATCTGTCTGCAAGTTGATGCAGACAGCCACATGATCTGGTACGACTCAGCTACATCAATTGAGGAAGAGCAAAGATGCAATACAAAGCAAGCTAAAAACGATCAGGGAAAAAAATCAGAGCCTCATTGACGACGAAAAGTACCAGTTAGATGAGTTGGACCGTGTCAAAGCTAGCATAGTAGAGCTGGAGAACTTGGAAGAATTTCAAGAATATGATGACGCTGAAGAGGATGATGACATGGGCGTGGAAAGTCCAAATACCCCAGCAGCCCAGCAGCGACAACATCCAGCAGGTGCTCTACCAGTACCAGCGGCAGGACAAGATATCAAGAGATCGCATTCCAGGCCGAATGACCGAGTTTCTACAGCATATGGGTCCAGTACAGAAGGGTCGAATTCCTTTCCCATGCCACCACCGCCGCCGCACGCTGCGCCCACCGTCAACAATGACATGGCCCAGTTGTATAACATGATGAGTTTGATGATGAATGAGCACAAAAGATGCAGAATCAACGTATATTTGATTTGCAGCAGGCGACCGCTTCCATGGGACAACATGTAACCACATTACCCAGCATGGCTAACATTTCTGCGATGGGGTTTACCAACAGCCCCCCCCCCCCCCCCCCTCCCACGGCTGCTATGGAGGCAGCTCCGGGGGCCCCGAATCACAACGTCAAGATGCAGGCAGACAAGGCATGCGAGCTTCCAGTACCGAAGACGCCGCCAACCAGACCGCCGACCTCACCGACGCCAGTGGCTGGTCTTAGTGCTGGCACTCATCAGCATTCTCTTCTCGTCGGGAGGTTGCGAGGGAGAGGGTCGGGGGGCAGATCAAGGACCCAGCCCACTGTTGCAGCAAGGCTTGATAGGTGCTCGAGTCTGCGCATGTTTTTCAGCTTACAGAGTCGGTTCGAAAGAAATAATTGATGATCGGCACTTAGTCTCCTCCCTCACCTCTCCAAGCATGCACTGCCCGTTATTTTTGCTGGCCGACGAGACAGCGTTGTGCCAGGGCAGAGGCACCGCTGAGAGTTTGCGAGCAGTTGCATCGCTGCCAGTCCAGCAGAACAGTCAGGGGGGCCCACTCTTCTATGATCTAGATTACAATTTCGAGATTTCCCTTCCCTCCGCTTTCTCCCCTTCTGCTACAGACTGCCAATGTCAGAGACCTTCAGCATCCCCTGAACAACCAGCCACGGTGGCTGGTGACCCCAGTGGAACTGCGCACCCCACCACCCCAGGGCTTTTCGCAAGGTGCCCGCTTCCCAGGCACACCCCCATCTCAAGGATCGTTGCGGATGAGGGAGTGCCTCAGCTTTGCCTTGGTCTACCCGAACAGGTCAGAATGCCGCCAGAGGCTGCGCTAGCCTTGGATCTATGTCCCAACCGACCCACACAACATGCTTTAGGGTTCATTTGTACACTGATGGCTCATTGAAGCATGGCGACAATGAGTCAGCAGCTTGGGGGATGGTTGCTGTCGTTGAGGACATTGAAAGGTTTGCAATCGGTGGACATTGGTCGGGATTGGTGAATGAAAGCTTCCGCACTCCTGTCAGACTGACCGACCTAACCAGCACCGACACCGAATTCGTGGCAGCTTACTGGGCGTTAATATACTCTCTATCCCTTGACCCCAGTATGGCGACCTCACTGGAAAGTGACTCCATGAATGTCGTTGCGGCTTTGAACGGGGCTTCCTCGCCGCCACGACTGGGTTGCTTGGCTCGGTTAACTTGCCCCCTGGCTGAAGTAGTCAGGATTAGGACATCGGTATGCAACCCCAATTTTCCCAAGGGTCGCTGAACTGTGACGCGTGTGAAGGGACGCGTAGGTCACCCTTGGAATGCATTGGTGGATTGGATTGCGAGGTGTACCTACAAGGGGGAAGCTATACCCACCACATTCGCCAGTGCTCTCGTAGATGCTTCCTCATTCAGCGTTGCCAGGGAATGGGGATGGCTCGACTCAGCGCCGCCAGAAGTTAGAGCAGCATATCCACCACTGCTATCGAGAGAAGACATCCCGATTCCCCCTTGTCGAGTTCACAGGGAGGATCTAGACGGTCAGCTTCCCATCCCCACCCCTGGGCAATCAGGTCAGTTCAATGTTGATGTTCGCATGGTGCAGTATAACATGCGTTCTGCCTCTGCCAAGAAAGTTTGGGGGCGAAAGGTGCGACAACGACGGGCCCGCAACAAAGCCCTGCGCCTACAATTGCAACTTGAAAAAGCTTGTATCACTGCGGTTCAGGAGGCAGGGAACCCCATGGGAACCAGAGTTGCTGATGGTGTCCTGATGCTTTCCTCGGGACACGGGGATGAAGGGGTGGGAGTTGAAGTCTGGGTTAATTTAACCTTACCATAGACTCAGAAAGGTAAGGCCAATCTCTTTGTACGAAAGGATCAGGTAAGGACATTGTGGACTACTCCCCGCATCATGGTGGTGCGCATCACCGCCACCGCGATTGACATTGCCCTAGTTGCTGCCCGCGCTCCACGCCCCAGGACGGGCGAGGATATAAAAAACGACATTCTGGAGAGACATGGCCCTCGTGTGCCAACGATTTACCCCCCAAGTGGTTATGATTGATGCCAACGGACGGCTCGGCAACGTCTGCTCGAACGCTGTTGGACATGAGGGTTTCTCTCAAGAGCAGGACGCACAGGGACTAGCATTGCATAGTTTAGCCCTTGGCTGTTCCTATGTTGTGCTCAACACCGTCATGCCCTCGAGTGAAAGCGGACGCACCTACCAATGCCCGCAAGGATCGCTGCACCGCATCGACTACATTCTTGCCAATAGCGTGTGGCGACAGAGATGCGCGGATTGCAAAACTCTCCTAGGTTTTGACAATCGCATGCTCATTAAGGACCACTTCCCACTCACGGCACGTTTCTCGTGGACACAGGGGGGCTTCAAGGGCCTAAAATGCCCATGCGCCCCGTTTGCCCTGCATCATTGGCTGATACCTCCAGGTGCGCAGTTTTTGCACAACGCATTGCTGATGTGCAACCAGTGCCGCGGGAGAAAGACATTAATGAGTGTTGCCTTCGAACAAAGGTTTAGAAGTCCTGAGCGAACTCTGGCTCAGCCTCTAGTGCATGCAGCAAGGCTCGCATTAAAATTTGGACCCCGGTCGGAACAAATGCTCGTGCCTCTTCCCGTTAGTATGACAAACTTTTTGATTGTGTCCTCGGACTTGATCACTGAGATCCTCGAGGCAGATAAAAACAATTTGCTTGAAACCATGGGCAATACAATCAGAATTTCGATTGATGCCAAGATGCAGAAGTCCGGGTGGAGCTGTGTCAAAAAACTCCTGACTCACGGAGGGCGAAAAAGCGAGGGGGGGATTGATGATGTCTTACCCCTCATGGAAGATCCACGCACGGACCTAGGGATACCCACTCCCACCTGCTTTGTTACCACCCATCCTGGATACTCTTTGCTGAGCTCAGTGAACGTCACATGTTTCAAGTACGACAGGAGACCCATCACCGAAGAACGTTTTGATATCAGAGATCCCTGTCTCAGGAATTTCGATCCCTGCTCAGATTGCCAGCCACCACCTCATGCGAGATGACCTCTTTTTTCGCAGTGGCCGACAGGGCATTGATCGGCAACGACTTCGAGGATTCTATGAAATGGCATGGTCTCATCTTTGCTGCAGGGACCCCTCACCAGGGACCATCCCCCCCTCCCCCACAGCCTATAGTACTCCAGACTCAAAGCGAAGTGGTCCAACATGTTCAGGACACCTTCAGTAGAGCTGAGAATGGCCAGGAACGTGACTTCATCAGTTTGACCACTCGATTCAATGACGCTTCGGTTCCCTTGGATCCCAAGATTTGAAGGGAGTCTGCCTGCATCCCCTCCCCTTTGGATCTGGAATACCAAATCAAGGGGTTCAAAAGGGGGAGGTGCCCTGGGCCCGATGGAGTGGTCCAGGATTTGTTCAAAGCTGCCCCACAGGAGATGGCGGCACTGGTCTGCCCCTCACATGCAAAATGACCATCAATGTGCAAGAACCCCAAGGTTGTAAGCTTGGGGATGTTGAATATTTCTTCAAAGGTAGTGGGGTTTCGAAGTGGGCCACAGCACAGAGAAACATCCTGATGGCCAACACATTGGTTAAGCTTTTTCACAAACATGTTCGAACCCTGGCGTGGGACTTCTTTGGTGCCAGCTTGCTCCCTGAGCAATGCGGTGGAGTGCCTGGTAAAGGTACTGACATGATTCTCCGCGGCCTCAGGATGTTTATGTCCGCGGCCCAACAACAGAAGGTATCCACAGTTGTTGGCAGCCTTGCTCTCAAGAATGCATTTTACGCCACCATCAAGGAGATGGCACTTAGACTCCCAGGGGATGAGGAACGACTCCAGGAAGTTATTGACTCGCTCCCTTTACCGGTTATTTTGCAAGAGGCCGCCAAGGCCCAGTTGAGAATCAAAACGATTTTGGAACGACACTTAACCTGTGCTCACCTTCTTGCTCTTGTCCGCGAGTCACACAAACTGGGTTTCTGGAGGGTCAAATCAGCAGCTCATTTTGTCGAACCAGCTACAGGCACGCGCCCTGGGTCGGTCTTTGCTACGGACATGTTTAATCAAGTTATTTCTCTTGTTCATCGGTGTTTACGTCACAAACTGGAGGCCACTATAGGGCCCTATGTGTGGAGCTTGGCTCAACCCGAGCCAAGATTTTCATCTCATGAAGATTGGAAGAAAGCCAAGACCGACCTATCATTTGTGGACGACTTAACTGTTGCCCTTTCCGTATCGACTACATCGCAGGTATACCCTGCAGCCTTAGGTCTAGCTGAAACCATGTACGTTGCTGCAGGGATTCATGGACTTTTACCTAACGTCAGCAACACCAAGCTGCTTGTAGTCTGGAGGGGGAAGGGTGCCAGGAAAGTACCTGCGGCCTTCCCAGGGGGAAAGCTTACCCAGGTCACGCCTGTCACTTGGAATTTCCCCCCCCCCCGCTGTTACGGAACATAAGATACTAAGGGTTTGGTTTGTGCCAAATGGTGTCATGAATCTCGAAGTGGTCTCGAGAGTTTCAAACGCACGTGGGGCTGCCAAGCCGATAAGGGATGTTTTGGCCCCAAGGACCGCTGTCTCTGATAAGGCCAAAGTGCTTTATGTTGACGCTCTAGCCGTCACAATCCTAATGTATGTTGCTGCATCCTGGCCCAAACTAAACGGCTCCCTGATGAAGATGGTTTCCATGGCCCATGTGGGGCTATATAGGTCGGCCTTTCACATGGTTGTTAAAAACAATGTTGAGGAACATGTCAAGGATGCGGCGGTTTGGATCAGGACACAGCGTTTACCTACTGATGTTGTTTTCACCCCTCACCCATGTGTGCATTCATTGCCGCCAAGTTACTGGAAGCCGTTAGATTCAGATTCCCACACCTTTGGCAGGCGCCGACTCCCACCAATCTCCAACCCACGGGGCATGTGTATGACTGGTCCCTACAACAGGACAAGCGGTTGCGAGACGAACTGGGTATCGGCGCCTGTGATGATGGTTAGGAAATATCACCGGGGTTGCGACCATACTTCACTCCACTTGACCCTTACACGGTTAGTGGAATCCAGATGGACTGTATGTTGCACCGACCAACTGCACACGGGACGCATGAGGACTCATTTGTGCAGTCTGCGGCGTCCTCTTCCCCCCCCCTCAATGTTTGGCCCCCCCTGACGTGCACAACAGATTGGAGTTTAGGAGGCCAGGCGAAGGGCCTGGTACAGAAGGATAGCCGCGCCCACCCAGGCGCCGCATATGTTACGCTCACGTTTAAAAAGCAGCATGTGCCAGGTGCAAAATATCATAATATTGACTTACCATTGTTTCTTAATGGGGAACGAGTCTCTCTACTATACTCGCTGGTCAAAGCGATTCGGATCCGAGACAAAAGGAGGCGAGGGCTCCGCCCCGCCTCATCAAAGTCACACCCTGGATGGAAAGGGATGGGTGAGCCCAAAGTGGCTCGAGAAGGGAGGGGAGCCAGGATGACTGCTGAGTGACGCGATGAGGATCGATGAGACCGACACCCCAAACCTCGCTAAGCCATTAATGTGCACGCACCCCCATGACTTACCCTTGTTTCTTAGCGGGGAACGATTCTCTCTACTATACTCGCTGGTCAAAGCGACTCGGATCCGAGACAGAAGGAGGCGAGGGCTCCGCCCCGCCTCATCAAAGTCACACCCGATTCAGATTCCCAAACCAGAAGCTGTTCTCACACCGTAAGGTAACGGGCTCGAAGGGCCGATAAAACAGTGAAGCACACGGCAGACTGGAAACGTTTGGGGGCCAGCTCAGAGGCGCGAGGCACGGCAACGTGTTCCTTGTGGCCATCTCGGGCCCGAGCGCCTGGGCACCTTAGGCCAAGGCGGGTGGCGTCGCCAGACATCACATGCATGATAAAAATAGAAGCACGGAATCGAGCACAACCCTTGCACCGACACATGTGTGAAACGAGGCAATCGAGGTCGAAAGCGGGCAAGCGGCAGGAAACAGCATCACTCACCGAAGAGAAGCAACTGATCACTGAAGGAACTTCCCATCTGCAGGCGTCCGAGATGAGCCGAACCAAACCTGTCGTCAGCAGCTCAGAGGTGAGAGAGACAACGATTGCCCCAATCTTGCCAGCACGGAGGTCGCTCCTCAGTCGAAAAGACACGACGTCATCCAGACTTTGGTCTGGTATGTATCTAACTAAAAACCCTGATTTGACTACCTCGCTCGGCTGCGTGAAGAGGCCACCGATGACCAACACAAAGAGCCTCCTCTCGTTCACGGGGAATGAGAAGCGGGCCTTGGCAGCACCAGGCCGTGCACCCATATCTCCACGAATTTCCCCTCGCATTGCACGGCGTGGGTGCGAGGCCAAACCGGGCGAGCCATTTAGGTCGAGCTGAGCCGAGCGCCGTTCTCGTAGCGAACCACTGACTTGTCGGACTTCCCTCCCCCGAGCTTCTTGCCCCCGCCGTGGCGGGCCTGGTGGGCCGCTAGGTTGAACCCCAGGTCCCGAGACATCTTCTGCACCGTCGCGGCCAGTTGTGGATATGAGAAGTCCCGGACGCTCTCTCCCTTGGGCCACGACTGTAGGACGCCCAGCAGCGTCGGGAGGTCCTCCCACCAGCTGTGGTCCAGCTCGATCGTTACCTCGAACTCCATGACCTTCGGCTGCGCGTGCACGACGCCCGCCCGCAGCTCCATGCCCTTGGCGGCCGAGACTCCCCGACGGATCTGGCGGTCCATGAGCTCCTCCCGCAGATCGTCGAGGTCGTCCAACGGGACGTCGATCACCCTGGCTACGGACGTGCAGCGGCTGAGCCGATGAATCTCCTGGCCGCACTGCGGCTCGGTGCGCGGCCTCACCGCCCCGTGCTCCCCGATCGTCAGGTGGGACCGCTCGGGGATGGCGGGCGACTCCAGCAACTTCGCCATGGCGCCCCGCAGCGTCCGAGGGACAATCCAACGACGCCAGGCGGGCGGCCTGACGGGCGCCTCCGACTCTGACTCCGAGCTCGAGATGTTCGCAAACCTCGGGTCGGAGTCGAGCACACTCCGAAGCTCCCCGAGCAGCGCGACCACCTCGCTGTCCGAGAGATCCGTCAGGCTCGCACGATCCTTCAGCGCCTCCAAGCCACGCCGATACGTCGACGTAGGGGTGCGGGAAGTGCGAGGCCGTGATGCGGATGGGGCCGCGCTGCTGCTCGAGTGGCGCCTGCGAGTGGCACGGTCTGCTGGTAGCGCCACTGCGCGGGTAGCTCGGGGGGTGCGAGCGCGAGACTGCAGTGTAGAGGGGTTCGGAAGCATATGAAGTGGCAGGAGCGCCAAAGCGCCTACGGAGGCCCGGCGAGGCGCAGCTGGTCCCGTATTCCTTTTGTCCAATTGGGGGGCATGATCAGAACGGGACCCATCACCTGGCGGAAAGGGGCTGTACAGGCGCCGAGACGTAAACATTTCTTCGGGTTTGGGCTGGTCCCCAGGTTCTCCCGCACTTCCAATGGTGTTATTAAAACCAAGGGGGGCGTGCTTTAAGCGAGGGGGTCGGGGAACATCGTCCTCCTTACAAACGGCAGGCCGAGCGGAAGGCTGGAAGAGGCGAGAAGGGCCGCCGGCAGGGTTCCTTTCCGACGGGATCCACCGAACGGACAGGTGAATGTTACGGCTGAGGCACCAGGCGGCCATCCTCCTCAGGATGGCCAAAATCTTGGAGCTGCGGCAGCGCCACCTGCCGACAGAAAGCACCAGGCCGAGGTTGTCAGCAAAAAGAACCTGTCGAATGTTGCGTCCGAAACGCGTGCGGCCCACTCGCTCCAACCCACGAAGGAGGGCGCGCGCCTCGAGCACCATGATATTCCCAACCCGATTGAACTTCCACCCGCCGACGGTGGCCCAGACAGCCTGCTCGGCCATGAAGGTGGGCACCTCCGAGAAGCCAGGGTCGGGGAGTAGGTCGTCACGGCCCAAGCACCCCTCAACGCCGATGCTCTCGGGCGAGGGCGAGGCAACCTCCCCGCCAAGGGCGGCCGCCCTAGCAGCCACGTGGTCCTCGGAGAGGTAGCGGTCCCGTTCCCTGCAGCGGCCCACCACGGCAACGTCCGCGGGGTCGAACCAGCGCGAGCAGATGCCGTAGCCCCACTCCGAGGCGTCCGTGGCCAGCACGAGCGGGTTCCAGTCGGACTCCCAACTGGGAACCAGCATAACCATGAGGCCAGCGAACACGCGCAGCTCGTCCTGCACGGAGGCCCAGAGCATGACGGGCTCGTCGTAGCGCCTCCTGATGAACGGGTACACGGTGGAGAAGACCGCGAGCGCCTCGCGCCAAACCAGACCGCAGAAGGCGGCATGGCCTATCACGGCCTCCGCCTGGCGGCCCGCGACGCGGCGGCGAGCAGCGAGAGCGAGCAGGGCGCCCCGCACTCGCCAAAACCGCTTGGATGTCAACCTGGTGTGTCGCCGCCGACCGCCCAATAGAACGCCCAGGGCCTCCGCGCCTGAGTCGGAGGTGGATGCCTCATGCACGGCGAGGCCCCTCGCCTCGAAGGCCGCGCAGACGTCCTCGAGCCTAGAGGCCACGATCCTTCCGTCGGAACCGCAGACGCCGATGTTGTCCACGTAGATGTAGTGCCTCGTGCTCGTGGCGAGCTTGCCGCGCAGCGTGAGCACCGACGGCCTGCCTCGGTCCTGAAGGAGCTCGGCGCGGTCCAAAACTTTGCTGGCGACCTCCTCGTCGATGTCCTGCGCCAAAAACAAGCTCCACGAGAAACCCATGGGCAGACATCGAGGCATAGGCGTGATCAGATCGTCGGGGCCCACGTCGCCGCCCAGGGTCTGCGCGATGCCCGCGCCGCCTGCGCGAACTTGAGGCAGGCCGAACCATCTCGAAAGCCATGGAGGGATGCCCATCCTGTGGAAAGCGTCCTGAACGTCTGCGGCGCCGCAGTAGAGGGATGAGCAGTCGTGTCCGCCAGGGGGCCCCACCTCAATTCGGCCCAAACCCTCGGCCGTCAAGAGGTCGACGTGCGGCGGCGGAGAGAACCTCCGATTGGTCCGCCGCGCATCCAGTATGAGGCGAAGCTGCCCAGACTTCTCGCGTACAAAAAAAGAGTCCTGTTCGCTCATGAGCCCAGCGGCCGAAGACCAGTATGTTCCTAGCCTTGAGATCGCGAATGAAGCGGGCGTAGAGCGCGGGGTTGCTGGCGAGCTGGGGGTCAACGTAGCATCGCTCAGCAACATCATCACTAAAGTCAGTAGCAGTCGGGCCCAGCATGCGCTCTCCTGCGCCCGCCAGGTAGGATCGGCCACGGTCGCCCACCAAGTCCGAGACGAGCGGCGCGGTGGCGCGCTTCCCGGGCAGGGAGACCCGACCGCGCTGGTACGGCGCGAGTGTAGTCGATGAGGCATCCATCCTGTAGCCCGATGCCTTGTCGCAGAGCAACTCCCGAAGGGCCGATCCTGGCGGCATGTAGGAATCACGACCTCCGTCGCGTACTTGAAGCTCCGCCAGAGCCTCGAGGTAAGCCAGGCTCTCGTCAAATCGGGGCGCGGCCTCGCGACCGCCCGTCGATGCGCCGGCGTGGCCTGGGCGACCTCGAACCCCTGGCGGGCGGAGATCATCAGTCTTAGCAAGCCAATTACGTGCACCAGACGCTCCTTCCACCAGTTGTCGGACGTGGCCCCGAGCACGACGGCGCGCAGCACGCCGACCGCCAGCGCCAGGGGCGCGTTCTCGCCGAGGAACGGCCAGCGGGAACTCTGCAAAAAGACGGGGGCGACCAGGCGCCCGAAAATCCCCCACCTTCAGCGGGCCGCGGCGCGGAGGGCCTGTCCACGGTCCGTCATCCTGCTCAATCATTGCACGGGGCTGCGGGGCATGTCCTGCCGCCCCGCCAGCCCCGACCACCGCCGCCGCCGCGGCCGCGGCCACCATCGGCGGCCCCCTGACCTCCCGCTCCGTCTTCGCCCTCAGATGGGCGGGATTGGCGAGTGCGGGGGGTCTCCATCTCGCTCTGGCCCTCCCGCTCGTTGACGGCCCCCTTGCGATGGGAGGGGGTGATGGCGCCGCCGTAGCTGGCCTCGCCCTCGTAGACCGCCGCCACGCGCCAGGACGGCGCGCCGCCGCCCGAGGAGCATGCGTCGATCACCCCGAGCATGAGCACACCAGCTTCTCGATGCCCGTCGACGCGCCGAGGTTGAGCTGGTCGTGCCCGCCGAACAACTTCAAGCTCTCCGTGGGCGTAATCCTCTCGTGGAAGACCCTGTCGTTCCTCCCGATGTCGTTGCTCCGCGCGAACTCCTGCCACCGGCGCCTCGGGTCACCGCCGTGGCGCTCGAAGTGGCGCGCAGGGTGGAGAGGGCCAGGGGGGGCCTGGACCTCGATGGCATCGATGGGCCCCTCCCCGCCCCCCTGGGCGGCCTGCTTCCACGCGTTGAAACTCTCGCCGACCTCGTCATAGTCGACCCACAGCGCGCGGGCGCCGTCGTCGTGAGCGTCGGGCCCCGCGGCAGGAGGGCCCTGGCATCGGAGGGCCGCCGCGCCCGCGGGGGCCTCCAGGCCAGCGTAGCGGGCCCTAAGGCCACGCACGAATTCCAGGCAGTCGGAGCTGGCGTCGGCCTGAGCCCGCAGGAAGCCGCCGCGGCGGCGAACGAAGGCGTCGGCGCGGGCGACCGCGACGCCGCCAGCTCGGAGGGTAGCCTCCATGCCCAGCGTGTCGGCGCCCTCGGCGTTCTCCGTGATGAGCCAGACCCAGTCGTCGCGGAGCGCGGGCCTCTCAGGGAGCACCGGCAGGTAGGACGCCAGAGCGCCCGCCACACCCCAGGCCGCGCCGTCGCCGATGGGAGGGGCGTCCGAGCCTCCCACCGCGGCGGGCGGCTCACCGCCGCCAGCGGCGAGCGCGGCCCCGAGGCGGAGGCGGCGGCCGACCCCTGTCAGGGGGACGAGTTGGCCCTGGCCGCTCACGAGGGGCGTCAGCGGCGTCAGCTCCTGGCCAGCGTTCCGCATCCGCGCGACCGCGGCCTTGGCCTTCCGACGAATCTGGTAAGCCGAGGGGCATACGTCGGCCGCGAACCTGTAGAACTTCCCGCGAAGCGAGGCGGGGCAATTGGCCATCAGGTAGAGCACCACTGAACTCTCGCCCTCCCAACGTGATATCCTCATCGCAAAACTCCCCGTCTGGGGTCAGCACCCACCATCCATCAACGAGTCCGTCTGCCGCACGGGGTCCGGGGCCCATCGGGACCCTCTCGTGCCAAAGGTCCCTCTCGTACGACTGGCAATCGACGACGCACACACGGTCCTCGGCCTTCGCCCGTCTCATGATGTCCTCGACGATCCCAGGCGCAACCGCCGACTCGGGGCAACTCACCTCGACCTTCGCGGGAGGCGCAGGCACGGGTCCCCCCGCGCCGCCATGCTCGCTGGGTGCCAGAGGAACAGAAGGCTCGTCGCGCCACGTCCAAGCCGCAGCGTCGCGGAGAATGACGGTGAGAGTGGCCAGAAGACTCCAACCGCAGACTGCATGCGGTGAAACTCTCGAGCCAGGATGACTGCTGAGTGACACGATGAGGATCGATGAGACCGACACCCCAAACCTCGCTAAGTCATTAATGTGCACGCACCCCCATTTGCGCGACGTTGTCAGTAGCATGACCTCTGTGGGTGAAGGACGTTGCCCAAATTTTCTACCCCTCCTCCTCCAAACCCAGTGTACGCCCACTTTAAAGGCAGTAGCCCTTACTCTGTGTCTGCTCAGGGATCAGGATGTGTTATGTTGATGGGAGTTATGGATTCAACGATACCCTGAGCAGACGTCTGTTTTCTGTGGCGGCAACCCTTGTTGCGCTACGCCACCTGCGCCGACTGGTGCAGGCAGGAGCTCGCGTGAGCTTGCCGCTAGCTGCTGCCGTCGCTGCCCCCTCTGCTCTCTTACCATCCTCTGTGGCTAGGCTTTGACGCTCCGCTTTCGACCGAACCGAACCGAACCGAGGAGGAGGAGGGGGAGGAGGAGAAGGAGGAGGAGGAGGAGGAGGAGGAGGAGGGGGAGGCGGAGGAGGAGGAGGAGGAGGAGGAGGAGGAGGAGGAGGAGGAGAGGAGAGGAGGAGGAGGAGGAGGAGGGAGGAGGAGGAGGAGGAGGATAACGAGGAGGAGGAAGAAGAGGATGATGATGATGATGATGATGATGAGGAGGAGGAGGAGGAGGAGGAGGAGGAGGAGAATGAGGAGGAGGAGAATGAGGAGGAGGAGGAGGAGGAGGAGGAGGAGGAGGAGCAGGGACAAATCCCACCAGCCCTTCGGGCGTGAGTGGTTTAGAGAGCTCTCTCTGTTCTCCACCCCCCTACCCCCCTTCTTCCCCTTCGGGGAGGAGTTTACCCCTCCCTCTACCCCCTCCCCCTGGGCCTGGAGAGGGAGCCCGGCGGGTCGTCAAGGGGGTCAATTTCGACTCCTGGGAGGGCTAAAAAACGACACCCCTCACGAGGATTCTGGCCCCGACGGGGGGACGGAGAAAAAATCACCTCCTCTTCTTGGAAGCCAACATCATTGATTTTACTACGGTTTCGGCCCCATTTTGGCCTTCTCAGGGGGCCGCGTTCCTCTTCCTTCATAGCAAAATCCTTCATTTTACGATGGTGTTGGGCTCATTTTGTCCTTCTCAAGGGCCAGCGCTCATTTGCGCTTCTGAGGAGGTCGCAAGAGGCCCCAAGATGGCCCCAAGAGGCCCCCAGGAGGCTCCCAAGAGGCCTCCAAGAGGCCCCCAAGAGGCCCCCAAGTGGCCCCAAGAGGTCCCCAAGAGGCTCCCAAGAGGCCCCCAAGAGGCCCCAAGAGGCCCCCAAGAGGCCTCCAAGAGGCCCCCAAGAGGTCCCCAAGAGGCCCCCAAGAGGCCCCAAGAGGCCCCCAAGAGGCCCTCACGAGGCCCTCACGAGGCCCCCAAGAGGCCCCACGAGGCTCCAAGAGGCCCCACGAGGAGCCCGAACGACTCACATCAGGACGAGGGGCCCGAACGACTCACACCACGAAGAGCCCGAACGACTCACACCACAAGGAGGGGCCCGAACGACTCACACCAGGACGAGGCGCCCGAACGACGCGCCCGACGACTCACACCACGAGGAGCCCGAACGACTCACACCACGACGCGGGCCCCGAACGACTCACACCACGAGGAGCCCGAACGAGTCACACCAGGAGGAGGGGCCCGAACGACTCACACCAGGATGAGGGGCCCGAACAACTCACACCACGAGAAGCCCGAACGACTCACACCAGGACGAAGAGCCCGAACGACTCACACCACGAAGAGCCCGAACGACTCACACCAGGAAGAAGGGCCCGAACGACTCACACCAGGACGAGAAACCCCAAACGACTCAAATCACGAGGAGCGCTTTCTCTCCCTCCTCCTCCGCCTCGTCCTTCTCCCGCTCCCCTCACAAGGAGGATGTACAAGGAGGCGGGAGGAAGGAGGAACAGGGGAGATATGCGGGGCCAAGCGGACACACGCCTGAAAAACACGACTGTCGGCATGCTTCGCGAGAGTTGCTGCTGTGAGATGGGCTGGTGGGGATACGCGAAGCGTAAAGAATTGAGGAGAAGGAGGAGAAAACCGAGGAAGAAGAGGAGGAGGAGGAGGAACGGAAGGACCCGCGGGGGAGTACGATGATGATGATGATGATGATGATGATGATGATGATGATGATGATGATGATGATGATGATGATGATGATGATGATGATGATGATGATGGCGATGATGACTATGAGGAGGATGCGGATGACGAGGAAGAAGAGGAGGCAAAAGGAAGAAGAAGAGGAGGGAGAGGGGCGGGAATAAATGGAGGCGAAAGGGAGGGCGATGGCTCCGGGAGCTGGGCGGCCAAAGGGGGGAAGGGGGGGGGGGCTTCAAGCCCCCCCCCCCCTTTTGCACCAAGGGAGGGAGGGGGGGGGGGCTTCCAAAGCCCCCCCCCCCTTTCAAAGGGGGGGGTGGCTCACCCCAGCTCCATTAAAAGGAGGGAGGGGGGGGTAGCTTGGAAGCCCCCCCCCCCTTTTCCGGCCACGAAAAGAAGGGGAGGGGGGGGTAGCTTCCGAAGCCCCCCCCCCTTTCAAAGGGGGGGGGTGGCTCACCCCGGCTCAATTAAAGGGAGGGAGGGGGGGGTAGCTTGGAAGACCCCCCCCCCCTTTTCCGACTACGAAAAGGGGGGAGGGGGGGGGGCTTCCGAAGCCCTCCCCCTTTAGCAAGGAAGGGGGGAGGGGGGTAGCTTCAAGCTGGGGCCCCCCTTTTAGTCTGTCGGGCCCCACGAGCGCGGTCTATCATATATATATATATATATATATATATATATATATATATATATATATATATGCGTGTATACATGATTGCATACATTTATACACACATGTGGGGGTATGTCTCCGACACCGTGCCTCGAGGCACGAAGTGGAGTAACCCCCCAGGCTCGCATGTGTGTTGCTGTTCTCTGTTATGTTTTCTCATATTCTAAAGGCTGGGGCCCCGCATTCTCCGACAGTCCAGGCCCCAATTCGCAGAACGGCGCTTTGCGCGATTGCCTCAACGCATACGCGCTCGCTGCTCCTCCCCTCATTAGCAAAGCGCTGCGACTGTTTGCGCGAGCATTGGAGTTGACAACTTGCCCGCAGATTGCACGGAACCGCTGTTTGGGATCCACGCGCTGGAATAATGTGGCTGTCCTTTTCGGGCCTCTGGAAGCCTCCGAGAGCTTCGAGGGGGGGGGGGGCATATGGGAACCTCCAGGGACCCTAAGAGACTTTCGGATACCTCCAGAAACCTGGAGGAGTCAGGGAGAGAATTGGCGGCGCGGACAAGGGGATAGGGGGAGGTGGGAAAGCTTCTCACAAAGAGGCTGCTTATCAGAAGGCGCCGGCGTTCCATCTACAGACCAAGCCCGCGTTTTCTCAGAAGCAGGGGTGCGTCTAAAAAGCCTTCACCGCTCCCCCTAATTTGAAGGGGGCTGGAAGGGCCCGCCAGCAGTTTCGCCTCAGGCGAAACCAGGCTCCCGCTCTGTTGCACCGTAGTAGCGATAGTCACGATATGAGAGGAAATTCCATCTTAAGCAATAGGAAGATCCTTTCGGTCTCGATAGCGATTGTGTGCCTCGCAGTGGACATACGTGAGTGGTTTAGAGAGCTCTCTCTGTTCTCAACCCCCTTTCTTCCCCTTCGGGGAGGGGTTTACCCCTCCCCCTCCCCCGTCCCCCTGGGCCTGGAGAGGTCCTTCCGCGGGTGGTCAGAGGGGTCGTTTTCGACTCCTGGGAGGGCTAAAAAACGACACCCCTCACGAGGATTCTGGCCCCGACAAGAGGGAGAAAAATGCTCTCCTCTTCTTTGAAGCCAAAATCATTGATTTTACTACGGTTTTGGCCCCATTTTGGCCTTCTGAGGGGGCAGCGCTAATTAAAGCTCCCCTCTTCTTTCAAGCCAAAATCATTGATTTTACAAAAGGTTTTGGCCCTATTTTGCCCTTATGAAGGGGGCAACGCTAATTAAAGCTCCCCTCTTCTTTGATCGATTTCCTCCAAGATGGCCCCAAGAAACGCCCAGGAGGCACCAAGAGGCCCCAAGATGGCCCCAAGAGGCCCCCAGGAGGCCCCCAAGAGGCCTCCAAAAGGCCCCCAAGATGCCCCCAAGAGGCACCCAAGAGGCCCCAAGAGGCTCCCCCGAGGCACCCAAGACGCTCCTGGAAGCCCCTGGGGCCGCCAAGAGGCACCCAAAACGCCCCAAACGGCCTCCAAGAGGCTCCCAAGAGGCCCGAAGAGGCTCCCCCAAGGCACCCAAGACGCTCCTAGAAACCCCTGGGGCCGCCAAGACCCCACGACGCCCCAAAAGGGGACGAGGTGCCCGAACGCCTCACGCCACGAGGAGCCCGAACGACTCACACCAGGACGAGGGGCCCGAACGACTCACACCACGAAGAGCCCGAACGACTCACACCACAAGGAGGGGCCCGAACGACTCACACCAGGACGAGGCGCCCGAACGACTCACACCACGAGGAGCCCGAACGACTCACACCACGACGAGGGCCCCGAACGACTCACACCACGAGGAGCCCGAACGAGTCACACCAGGAGGAGGGGCCCGAACGACTCACACCAGGACGAGGGGCCCGAACAACTCACACCACGAGAAGCCCGAACGACTCACACCAGGACGAAGAGCCCGAACGACTCACACCACGAAGAACCCGAACGACTCACACCAGGAAGAAGGGCCCGAACGACTCACACCAGGACGAGAAACCCCAAACGACTCAAACCACGAGGAGCGTTTTCTCTCCCTCCTCCTCCGCCTCGTCCTTCTCCCGCTCCCCTCACAAGGAGGATGTACAAGGAGGCGGGAGGAAGGAGGAACAGGGGAGATATGCGGGCCCAAGCGGACACACGCCTGAAAAACACGACTGTCGGCATGCTTCGCAAGAGTTGCTGTTGTGAGATGGGCTGGTGGGAATACGCGAAGCGTAAAGAATTCCATCTTAAGCAATGGGAAGATCCTGTCGGTCTCGGTAGCGATTGCGTGCCTCGCAGTGAGGCGTAATCATATTTGGGCGGCCGGCCGCTTGATCCGACGCGGCCGCGGGCGCACGCTCGCTTCCACTCCTTACGTCCCTCAGCTCGCTTTAGAATCGGGGGGGGGGGGGGGGCGAAGCGCGAGCCCGTCGCCCCTATGCAGCAGCCGCAACAGCTAACATACACAAGGGCAGAAAAGGAAGCGGGCCTAAAGGAAGGTGGACCCGCTAGAAAGTTGCCTCGCATGTACGTGACGCACTCATCAGGCGGCGTCAGAACTTGATGTCTGGCCGGCCTGATGTGGAGTATGTCTCTTCAGGTCATGTATGAAGGTCTGTGTGCCCCCCATGACTTGTAGGAGCATTTATTTGTCGATGCCCCCCTTGGTGTGGTCATCCGCACTCATATCGCGGGTGCCACACCGCTGAATGCTGCGCGCGATTCCGCGCTCCATCACCTGTCGTATCCAACTGATGTGTCGTAAAAGGGTACACTCAGTCGGCTTCTTCAAGTCTTTGCTTGACAATGACTTAAGCACAAACTCAGCATCGATGGTCAAAGAGTGACCTTGATGCTCAGGCCACCCAACGCAAGTACATCTTTCAAACTGAGTGGGCGTGAGCGGCCCCGCGTGGGGCTCGTGCAGTCACAATCATGGGATAACAGTCCTCCAAAGTATGGGCTGCGGCTAGTGTCTCTGCTGAATAGCTCGACCGGACCTGCAAGCGGTGAGACTTGCAGCGCGCATCAATCAAGTGAACGACAGGCTTACCCGATGACGTGTTTCCACGTCGTAGCAGGCTTGCCCCGCGAATACCATAGCCTTTGACGTCGTCTTCGGCGTCTCCACTCAGGCGTCGGCATCCTGAGTCGCTATGTAGGTCAACCTCGCCCATGGGATTCATCGCCTGGTAGGCGATCTCCTTCGGGCAGGCCCGTAGCTTTCTGGTGAACGCGCTCAGTCGTCGCGCTTGAATGTTGGTCGGTTCTTGGACGCGCTGTAAAGATGCAACGTGCACCATCAACCGCACCTGGGTGATTAATGCATATGCCAGCGCACCCCTGAGGCTGACGAGCATGTCTGCCACCATCTTGGTTGCCTGAGCGTCAGCGTCGGCGCCTGTTAGTTCGGGGTGTCGTATAGGACGGAGCTGTTTGATAGATTCATCTGGATCCAAAGTGGCATTGCCGTCCTCGTCCTTGGTGTATCCCACGGCACTGTTGGTATATGTGTGATTGTTGATTTAGCACTTACCATAAACATCTTCAGCACATTTGACATGCTTGTCTTTGGTGTCCTCAGTGCCGGCCATATTGATGTCGTCAACATGCTTGGCCGTGACCAAGTTGTTCCTCGTCTCGAACTCCTCGTCGTAGGACGAGGGTCGGAGACCGAACCCTCTGGTGGTCCTCCTGAGCTTGAGTGAGAAAGCCCGTGGGGCGTCTTTGGTGCCTGTGCCTGGTTTGAAGAACTGTAAGCAGTGACCCACCATGGTGCTCGAATCCTGAGAGTTCGGAGCACTGTGGCCGATCCAGGCGGCAGAGTAAAACACGCCACACGTTCCTTTCCACCAGTAGCCTCAGCAAGTTCCTGATAGGCCAATCCTTTCAAGAAGGCCATGCTGATGTCGAGGGAAACAATGATCCACTGCATCCTGCGCGCTGCCGTGCTAGCGGGTACCCTCTGGCTCGATCGTCTCGTTGTTCCCGAAAATGTTTCTACGTCGAAGGCCTCAAGGTCCATGAAGCCTCGGAGAACCAAGCGTAGTCGGATGGTACTTTCCATCTCGCCCTTCTCATTCTTCACGAACTTCAATTTGTGCATGTATCTCGAAGTCCTGAGTTGCGACGCTTTGGCTCTCCTGCATATGAAAGCATTCATTGCCGAACCATGTCTTGAAACCATCTGTGTAGGTATGACGAAGAGGTCCTCTGGTGGAGTTGCCTCCAACAGTTCCCTTTCCTCCTGTAGTTCTGCATGCCACACCTCCATAACGTGCGACTCAAGAACAGCCTCTGATGCTTCGTCAATCTTAGAGAGCCGTCCGTCATCATGTGATGGTTCGGCTTCTGAAGATGCTCTTGTGGTTCCATCCGGCGTCGGTGTATCTGCCAATTCCTCAAATTCTGACATGTCCCGATCAAAACCTGCTTGAGGTTTAGTGGACTTCAGGCATTTGATACCGCGTGAATGTGCTGATGCAGTCATATCATGTATGTTCAAGCAGTACCTTCTGCTTCCTGATAATGAAATCCTGGGTTCACGTCGGTGTCGAAGTGGACCACTGTGCAGCTGTCGGCAGAAGTAACCTGACTGAAACTACATTCTCAATGCGAAAGAAGTTTCTGATAAGGTACTGTAAAGCCAAATGCACCTTGGGAGATAGACGGCTGGCAGTCGCCATCAAAAGCGCCCCTTTCTTGTTCGGCACATAGCCAAAGGTCAAAGCAGGTCTCCCCGCTGATGGGCTGGCTACGAATGTTAACACCGTGCGTAGTGCAGTGTTGTCGGAGCCAGTCTCTCGGGCTATGAGTGATTCAATGTATTACGTATGCCTTGCATCGCCGTATTGTACTTGGATATCTCGATTGCCCACTCGGATGATGACCTGACCCCTTTCGGGATCATTCTTTACACCTGGGAATGGGGCATTCCAGCCTCCCCAGTCATCCTTCGTGGTCGTAGGGCGATGGTAATCGACCAAGTCTCCTTCATCGTAATACTGCTGACCAGTGATAGTCGTTGTAGTGCGTAAGGCACGATTGGTCTTAGCTACTGCTGTGGCCTGCGTGGTAGCTTCAATGCATACCCTGCGTATCGTCTGTTCACAAGAATGGTCCGATGTTTCCGTCGGCTGCTCGTGGTCCAAGACAGGTCGGTCAGGGGGCATTGCTGGTTGCCGTCCACATCGAGCGTTGTATGGAGACACCTCGTTGCCGAAGGTGAACGAGTCGGCGGCGAACAGGGCCTCGTGCAGTAGTCGGGTAGACACAAGAGGTACATCTAACCTATCGAGTTCAGTCTCCATGACGTGAAGTAGATGGCGTATGATGCCATTCCTGGCCTCGATCGCTGTAGCGGGCTGTCCACGCGCGCGTATCCTAAGTTCAGTGCCTATTGCCCTGAGGACTGCTTTCGCAGTGTCGATGTTAAGGGCGCTCTCTCCATCAGAGTAGAATGCCTTTGCGTGTCCAAACTGCATCCAGCACTGATGATGTGCATCCAGGATACTGGTCATCGTCTTGTCTGGTATCTCAATCCCATAAGCATACCGTATACAGCGATCGATAATATGGAAGATATTGTGTTCTTGTTTGTAGAACATCAGATTCTACTTCCTCATCAAATTTATCAGGCAATGCAGTAGAGGGCATCGCAGTGCGCCCAGGCTTGTCCCAAGCTCTGCGTTCTCGGCATGCATCGCAGACACCTTTAATTCGGTTGGGTCTGACACTGTCCAGACCTATCTTGCTTAAGATGAGTCTCATCTTAGGCTCCTTCGCATGGAACCAACGTAAGTGCAGCTGTCGCAACTCGCGTGTTACCGCGCTGGGGTCAAGGCTTAAGTTTTGTAGACTGATCTGTACATCGAACCATGACCAGTCTGGTAGTCGTGGTCGCGCAGCAGGGTTCGCCGCTGGTGGTGGTGGAGGTGCTTCTCCACCTTGTCGCCGACCACGTCTGACTCTAAGCTGTGGTAGTCGGAGATGGCCATCCGCGCTACCAGCTCCGCTCGAGGCAGGTTGCCCTGCAGCAGGCTAAGCAGCATGTCTTCCTACAATAATGTCGTGACTGCTTGCGCCCGCTGTAGGTCCGGCTCTGGAGCCGGGTCTCGGTGCTCTCAGCCGCGTAAGTGGTGGTGCTGCTAACTCAGCAGGATCTGGCGGTGCAGGTCCTGCTGCCGGCTCGGCAGGAACCGGCGGTATCTGTCCATGATTGTCGGGCTACTTCCAAGGCTTGGCAACCTTACTTGCGTTTGCCAAGTGTTACTACGTGTCCAGACTTGTTCTTCCCGTAGTTTTCTTACAACTCGGGCATTCCCAATGGTAGTCGCCCTGGATCTCTATCATGAGAGGGAGAATGCACGTTAACGTTATCCGCGCATGCAGGACAACCGAGCCGCCCCGATGGTGGTCTCGCAATCGAGCCATCAGGTTGTCGAGGGAGACTCGGGCCATCCAAGTCGCATCCCCTTGCGGTGGTGACCAACGCGGTGGGTAGCCGTGAAAAGGATCACGGTCGCCGTGAAAAGGATCACGAGTCACCTGGAAGAGATCGTGTGCGATCTGAACAGCCTCGACGAAGAGTGGCTGCATCTTTGAAGTATATTGTGCAGCCATGGACAGTTCCTTGTTACACACCGACGCGTGTTGATGCTGGCCAGTACATGGTTTTCGTTCAAACAAGGGTGAGTAAAAGACGATGGTTGGCCAAGATCTCGTTCGGCTTTCGCACCAGTACCCCGTGGGAGTCACGTGAGCCAGTAGTGCATTGACCTATGTTCACCTTGCAAGTGCCCTTGCGTTTGGCTAACGTAGTCCATGGTGGTATTTGATCCACCCAAGTCCCCACTGGTTGTTCTCGCAAGTGGAATCGTCGAAGATAATCTTGACGTGCAGCCACCTTCCCATAGAACTTGATATGTGGATAGTTAACCTCTGTATTGAACTCGGAATGTAAACCAGTCGTTATGCAGTTGGGCTGTCGCATGACATCCTTAACGAAACAAACGTCTAGATAATGCATCACTGCATCTTTGACATCCTTGCTGCCAAGGTCAGCAAAGGTGCGTTTGTCGAGGTTTCCCCTGAAGACAGACCTCGGCTGAATGCCAGTTGAGAGATGCCTCCAATTCCTCCGCACAATTCCAACACATCTACCACGTTGTGTCGCCAATAACAAAAGGTGGGGCATATGGGGAATACATCTGCGTAGGATTCAGCAGGTTGCCCCGCAGGTAGCGCAATGAAAGCCCCCTCTCCATCGTCACTATCCGCGTCGGAGTCAAGAGGTGCGTCTGTGTAGTACGTGCTACGCCCGAGTCCTTTCAGGTCGTCTCCACAGTCGTCGTTGCCTTCTTCGACTATGTTTGGTACATTGCGTGGTTTGATGCCAGCTTCTTCATCTGCTTCCTGTTTTTCTTTTGGTTTCATTATGGCATCGGTTGGTAGCGCTGTCTGTTGTTCTGTCTCAGGTGAGCTAAGTGTCGGAAATTCGGGAATAGAGGGGTGCACGCGGCCGCGCTCAATCGAGGGGGGCGGGGGGCGATCGTCATCGATGATCGCCGCTCGCCTTGAGCGTGGACGTGACCTGCTATCTCCCAAGAGAGTCGGTTCCGGCTGCTCCCAGTACAGTCGGGTACGGATGTTGGTAACACCATTGGGTAATGGTGCGTCGTAGTTGTACCCGATAGGCTGGTCCTGGATCTTGATGTCTTGGATGATCGTGTTGCCAACCAGGTTCATCGTCACCCGTCTAACAACATGGCCCCACTCGGGGCCATTCCTGGGCGACTGAATGTAAGTTCGAGCTCCTTTATCAACTCGAGTATGGATGCTAATATGTACAACGCTTGAATGGTTTCTTTGCGTTTTATGTAAATTCATCTGATCAGTTAGCCATGCGGTCAAGATCGCTATAGTCTTATTATTGCGCCAGTGGCCTTCTGAGCACCTTGTCCACACCAATCTAGAGTATGCTCAATAGGTTCTGCAGGTTTCCCTGCTAGGCTGCATGTGCATCGCCATAGGTTGGTCGGGATGCACGCGCACGTAGTCGCCACTTGCAGAAATGATCCGCTGGGCAACGTGTTAGCGCGGTCGTACTGGAGGCCAAAGTGGCAGAAACGCATACGCATGACTTGTGAACCAAGATCTTCAATTGCATCTCGCATGGGACCTTGCGCCCAGAAGTATCCTGGTGGCCCCACTGGTACAACGGTCATGCGTAGAGCCCGAGCCTTGGACATCAACCTTTGGATGCGCTGGTAGTGTGGCCCTGCCCTCTTACCAGGCAGCCTCGCATGCCAACCAGCAGGTGTTGCCACCCACAATAGGTGGTAATCACCCGAGAATAATGCACCCAAACACTGTGTACCAGTGGAAGTCATTACCTCTGTATGCGTGATACGGTCACACATGTGTCCACGGGCTCGAAGTTCAGCGCGAGCTGTCCGTATATCCTCAATGACCTATGCACGAGAATGATAATGATGCGACAATCCTTCATTTTCTGCAGCGGCCACACGGCCGGGTCCACTGCTGTTCGTGGCATCCGTGCAGCCAGGCTTGCCGCGGTCCCTGGCACGCAAGGTCGGCGCCTGGGAAAAGAATGCAAGTTTCCCCGCGTTTGCTGATCTAGCAGGCGCCCCTGCGTTGTTTATCGGTCTCTGTCGCCAATGGCGTAGGCGTATCGGTAGCAGGTGCCCCTGCAAGAGTGGTTGCTTCCGTTACTAGCCCCGCGTTGGTTGATGATGCAGGTTGCCCCGCTGGTGTCGCCATCGAGACTGCCGCGGTGCCCGTCATCATCGCCGTGGCGCGGCTGAGCTCTCCACGGAGGTCCCTGAGCTCGTTCGCCCCTCGGAGTATATCTTCATCACGATTGAGCGACTCCTGATATCCAGCAAGGGCGTAGTGGAACACGGCAGTAATGAGGCCAACACCCCTGCAAATAGCGCAGGGGGCCTCACTTGCGGAACCTTCCATGTTCCCAGCCAACTGTCTATCCACGTGAGCATGTACCACTCGATCCCAGCATTGTGCGTGGAATATGTGGCCGCACTGGAGACGCCAGAACTTGTCGTGGTTCATGAACTGGTCCAGGCATATGGCACACTTACCGAAGTCGCCGTCACTGATGATGTCCGGTGTTGCCGATGGCCTGATACGCGTCTGACGCTCCAGGGTGGACTCACCAGCCTCGAACCGAATGGGTGATACCGTCGGTAGCTGCCTTGATGCAACCATGGCTGGACTGTTCGCAGGTGTCCCTGCTGTATTGCGATTGGCAGGTGGCCCCACGCGGCTCAGCATTCTGTTGGCTAACGATCCTGATTGCGGCGCTGGCGAGTAGCCTGTATAGCAAAGTTGGCCTGCTGCACCTCGTGTATGGCTAAGATCTCAGGGCGCAACTCCCCCATGGTCGGTGGCAGTACTAGGCCTGGGGCCCGTTGCTGCACATCTTGGTCCATGGAGGGGACCAGATAACCAGTGGTTTCTGTCCTGGCACACCTGATGCATACCCTGAGCCACGCGCCAGCTGCGACTGGTAGAAATCGTCGGCCGTCGGCCGTCGCCCGAACATATGGGTTCTCGGGCTGTGTTCCCACTCGGGGAATACCACTCACCTGAGCGTGATAGTCAAGATAGAGCGGATGATCCATTGGCGCTGCTGTTGGACGATCAGCAAGCGTTGGATCGCATGTCGGATGACTGAAGAATGCTGGCACGTATCCAACCCGATTGGGGTTGTCCGGTGATGGATTTGGATCCGGAACATACTCCCACGGCGGCGGCCAATTGGCACTAGGGAGGTCAATGCCGTCCCTCCGCATACTCTGAGCGGACTCACGCATCTGCCGATGCATCCAATATTGCTGACCAACTAAACTTCTCTGTACGGCATATGGGTCAGGAAAAGCAGATTGCCCCGCATGTGGATGTAGCGATGCAAATGGCGATGTCGCCTGTAGAGCCTGATAGAGCTGTGGATCCATCCGAATGCTTGGGAGCCTCGCCTGCAGGCTATTGTTGCTCCCAGCACTCTGTGGAATACCAAATGGTGTAGTAGCTCTGCTCCTCGGAGCAAATGAAGCAGGTTGCCCTGCAGGTACTGGCAGTTGTTGTGCATGAGCACGCCGCGGATCGTTGGCGCACAGAGTGTCGGAGGGCGTAATACCACTTGAAGTAATGCCTGTCACATCGGCGTTCTGAGCCTGTACCCAGGATCCATCATATCCCCCTGCAGGCCCCCCCACATGATATGCGCCCATCATGGGCGCGGCTGAGAACACGACCTCCTGAACTGGAGGCGGACCGGGACACTTCAAATTGTAGGGGGTCCTTGGGATGAACCAATCCTTCCAGGATGGTGCATCATTGCGGATCTCGTACATATCTTCAATTTTACCATTCGAATACGGCTGATTACTGCCCCGCAAATGTAGAAAAGATTGTCCCATATCTGTCCCGCACGACTGTACTGACAGGTATAGCCGGGCAAAATCCCGATCAACTGGATGATGTGGGTTGGAGGAATCCTGCCATTCCAGCCCGCTGCCATAACGATGTCATTCGCTGAGCGCCAAATCGGAATGTTGCCCCGAAACAGGTTCCCCATGCTAACCACGACCAACACCTCGGAATCAACGCGCAGGCCGGACTGAATCCGACTGTCGCCAGGAAGGTATGGGCAGCCGTCTACAAACTGTCTGCCCCTCTTCTTGCTGGTGTCGTCGGAGAGGCATGATAGTCCAATACTGAAAATACTCTATATATATATATATCCTCCCATTGAATTCCATAGATGAAAGAACGGGGTGCCCCGGGAGCGGAATGGTCTGTAATTCCCATATATGTGTATATATATAATGATTCGGGGCACTTAATACCAGGGCTGCTGTGTCCGCTACTTGGACGGATGAAGTGCGCGTCGTGCTCCTCGGAGGAGTACTTCAACTTCTTGGTGTGCAGCCTTTTCTTTTCCATTCCAGACTCATCAATCATGCCAACAAGTTCCAGAACAGCATACGCCTGGTACGCCCAGTACTGAACCCTGTCCAGGTGCTTGTGGCGGTAGCTACCATATCCTTCCGCAGGCCACTGTTGAGTAACTGTGGTAATTCTGCCCATCCGTCGTACTCGTCACACGAGGTAACTGCCCGAATGAATATGTCCGACAATTGACCTCTATGAAAAGGCTTGTGACGGAGGGCCGTCGTCAGCCACTCTGAAATCTCACGCTGATCGTCGCACCTGAACTTCGGCCTGTTATTATTTTCTGACATGAAGATGTTGTCCAGATCTTATCTTTCAGAATCAAACGTGCTTACTGGCCGTTTCCGCATAATGTTGTGCACTACTTGGCGCGTGTGTGAATCTGGGTCATGATGAATAACAGTGTCCACGATGTTGCATTGCACCGCCATATATCGGTCAGACCCGTCGTCAACCCCCGGATGATACGCTGGGTTGATCTTCGTGCGATTGGACGTGCGCGTCTTTTCCTAGAACTCTCGGCACTCCGCTGGCACCTCCAACGCGGGGGCAGGATGCCCCGCTGAACTCTGAGCAGGTTGCCCCGCGGAACGTGGGGCTGCCATTGGCGCGGCAGGCGCTGCGGCGCTCGCCGCCGATATGGCAGCGCCAACAGATCCTCTGGGCGTCCGTGGAGCCCCTGGCGGGGTACTGATATCGAAGTCATGGCGTTTCCTCTCCTTGATGTTGTAGGACTCGGCCGTCTATCTCTGGGCGCCGCTCCTGGCACCTTTGGCGCGGTAGCAAGGAGCTTCTCAGTGCCGCGCTTCGTGGAGGAAGCATCCCTTTGGAGTAGGCGTACTGGTGCCCTGAAATCTAGCTGCTGCGGCGGCCACTGCTGGTCCTCTGGATCGTTGTCGATCCGCAGGTTGCCCCGCATATCGCTGCTGATTGCTGCCCCCAGGGTTAGGATCAGCTGGGCTCTTCCTCTTCTTTTTCTTGGGCCTAATCTGGCCAGGGCCAAACGACGGGCTTGATGAATCAGAAGATGGAGGAAGATCGACCGTCTCTGGTTTCGGCGTTGGCGTTGTCTTTGCCGTGGCTCCTGCCAGTTTCCCAGGCGCATAACGCATGGGGCCTCGATCAGGAATCAGATTGACACCATCTGGCTTCCTGAAGGCCATATTCTTGATGGGGGTATTGTGCTCACCTGAAACCAAATAAGTGTCGGCGTTTCGTATTTCGACTATGCCTGTCTTTATCCAGCCAACAGCTTCAGCGCGGTAAACAATCCGCCTCCCAGGAAATATACCCATATCTCTTGTGACAGCGTAATCGGGGTCGATCGGAGTATCTGCATGCGCGCGACGCCCATATCACCCGAGCTGCTGGGCCCACAGCCTTCAGGGGCAGCGCCCGTAGGATCAACTTCTTCAGCAATTTCATCATCTTCGTATTCACCAGCTTCTGGTTGGCCTTCTTCCTCTGAATTATGATCAGCAGGTTTCCCCGCGGGCCACTCGCGAGTGAACTGCGCCAAATAGTGAGTAGGTATCAAGTTTCGCCAAACGCGGTTTGAATGAACTATTTCTTCAGCGGTGGCGGGGTCGTGATCTTTCTCCGGCAGCTGCTCAAGATATGGCGTAGTATTGGGATCAGTACAGTGACCCCGACCATCTCCATGAGACCAAACCCACGGCGCCCCCTTGAAATTCGGGCTTGTTGATGGGCGCCCCATGGGCCAGCCGGGCCTGTGGTCAGCATAGCTGGGGCATGTGCAACAAACGCCCCTGTAGAGCTTTCGACCCTCCACGGTGGCCCCTTCGATGCCGCGCGCGACCATCTTATCTTTAGATTTGGCAGGCCCCGCCTTTGAACGTGTGATATTGCCTGCATCATCTCGTTTGGCCTGGCGAAGAGAATACCAGCGCCGAATTTGATGCTCGTTCCAAACCTGAACCAGCCAGTATTCCATCTGGCTTGCCGGCATGCGCTAACGAGCCAATCCAGCTTCAGTGTGGCCTTTCAAAGAATGTATGTCACCTTCTGGATATTCTTCTCCTCGCCGTTCGTCATCTCGAGACGGGTTCCCCCGCGAACGGCCCCTCCTTGGGGAAGTATCCGGCCTCGTCGCCTGCTATGGCGGGGCCCTTGGGGTTCCCGAGTCAGGAGGATAAGGGTGCTGAATGCCACTCGAACGGGCTCGCGTGCGATCTGGCGAGCGGCTGGGAGCTCGACCGCGACGTATCATGCGGTCATTGTCTCCTCGTTCGTCGTCCTCGTCATCGTCCAGATAGTTCTTCTTTCCCACGGCTGGGCGGCTTGGCGATCGCTTCTGGCGGCTGGCGGATCGATCTGACGAAACGAAAGTGTACTGACATTCTTCGCCATGGCCAAGCTCAGATTGAATGCGCTCAGATAGATCACCAGCGTCGCGCGGGTTTCCCCGCAGAGGATCATCATCGAGTAATTCCATGTTTGTCCGATGTTCAATCACCCGAGGATCGAGCATCGCATGTATTTCCTCATATGTTGCAGGAGCGGTTGATTCTGAATCTGCGGGGGCCCCCGCCATGCCAACATCACCTTCGGCGGGCACGTGGAAGTCCTCGACGCACTCAATATCTGCAGGTTACCCCGCGATGGGTATACTCAACAGTTCTGCCAAGTCGATGTCACTGTGGCCAGTAAACACCTCCTCGAACAGCTCGTCGGCGTAATTGTCGAGGGCTATGCTGGCACTTAGATACCTGGCATCCATGACATGAAGAATTGTGACTGGGCCGTCGGCAGGGTCGGCTAAAAACGACCCCCAATCAACGCGCTGTATGTCGGAGTCCGTTTGAGCCAGCTGCATTGACTGACCCCTGCCTCTTCCATCACCTTGGGGGCATTCGCGTTGGATGTGCTGTGGCATAGGCATCTTCTGGGTTTCTTCGTCGCCCCTTACCATTGCCTGATGCATGCCTGCGGTTTCTGCCAGTGCCTAAAAACATTTTTCATGCTGAGGTCCAGTAAGAGACGCTAGGAATGCTGGCGTGCCTCTACCATGTAATCGCCGACGCTTACCTTTGCCTTTACTTCGACCCTTGCCTTTTCCATTAAGTGACCATCGTGCAGTACGTCTTACCTTTTCGGACTGGATTCTTCATGGACCTCCGCCAACGACGCGCGCGTATCTGGTTTCCCAAAGAATAATCATTGAACTTGTTGCTCTTCAGTAAAGTATGTAGGCATATCAGAATAATCCAAAGCGGTCGCTTCGTCATCGGAAGACGCATCCGCATCGGCACCTCGAAGTCGGACTCGGCGGGATGCCCCGCTGAGCCCATTAGGGTCATAGCTTGTATAAGGGGAACCGCGTCAGGCGGTCCCCTAGGTCTGGCCTAGGAGTCTTGCGACCCCGAGGCCGTTTCACCATTCTGAGCCAGCGGTGCAATGGTTTCAGTTGACTGTGGATCATCGTTCCAGACGTTGTTAGCAATTTGCCCTGCGTTGGCCTCTACGTGGGAGATCTCGGTTCGGTGACCGTGGCTAAAGAAGATACCACCAACATTGCCAGGGGTCTTCTCAGCTATGTGACCATATGACCTCATACGTTCAAGTAGAGCGTCGAATTGTTGTTGGTCCCCTGGCATGTGGTGGCTCAGAGGCTGCAAGATTTGTTGTGCACGCGACGTCCCCACTCCAAAAGCTCTGAATATAATTGCTGTTCGGATTTGGAAGTTGGGGATATTGAAGCCGGCTGTTTCAGCTTCGTAACGGACTATCTCGAAACGTGCTAACGTCTGGTCGATACGTTCACCTGCATGGACTCGACAGTCAATAAGAGCCGTACCAAGAGTTGAGTTGGCATTCCTCTTCTAGGTTCTCGAACTTCGTGCTTAAGAGGAACATAATGTAGGTGGCGCCGTCGGTGTGGCGACCGCCTATATTGACGCCAGAATTAATAACTGCTGGGGGGGCTCTCATGGCTATGGTCCGTGCGAGAACTCCCAAGCCTCGCTGCAAGGCTGCGGCTTGCTGGGGGGGCGCCATATTGCCTGTAGTCACATGGATCCAAGCATGTGCTTCGCGGGCGAATTCGCGGAAAGCTACTTGACCGGCGGGGTCCCAGTGGGGGCCGGTCGTTCTTGTGTCGTCTCCGCCCCGCATATGTCCTACCGCACACCCAATAGCAAGCCATATGCGCCCAAAGATAGTAACCCCAATCCAATGGCCTCGTACGTCGTAGTGGTCGGGCGTAGTCGGTTGGGACTTATGTTGTTTAGTCGTACAGATGCGCGGGGTCGGAGGCAGCAGTATGTCGTATCGCATGTTTCCATGCATGATGTTTTCCAAGAAACTTCAAATTGGAGTAGGTGGGTGGACTTCATGAGCGTAATAGCGCAGGGATGTAAGATGTGAGTGAGAGACCTCCACTTGGACAGAGGTATCGCTGCAAGTTTCCTTGCGGTTCCGCGCAAACCCACTGCACCCTGATGTTCCACCGTATCTGTTGTCCACCAGATAGTGCCGTGGATGGTGAGGAGTAGAGCAACAGCTGATCACCGTAGGCCAGCTCCGCTACCAAGTTTGAAGGGGGCTGGAAGGCCCAGCCAGCAGCTTCGCCTCAGGCGAAGCCAAGCTCCCGCTCTGTTGTACCGTAGTAGCGATAGTCCCAATATGAAAGGAGGTGCCATCTTACGCATAGGAATATCCTTTTGGTCTTGATAGCGATTGTGTGCCTCGCAGTGAGGCACAATCATATTTGGGCGGCCCGCTTGAGCCGACGCGGCCCCGGGTTCACGCTCGCTTCCACTCCTTGCGTCCCTCAGCTCGCTTTAGAGTCCCCTACCCCCCCTGCGGGTGGCTGAGAGAGAAGGAAAATGAGGGGAGAGCTATGCCGTGCTGCAACAAAAACACGGCGAGGGTCCACCCGCACGTGCAACACGATTGCGATGTGCGCGACGACATTGCGCAAAAGCCAGATCGCAATACGCAAGATTGCGCAAACTGCAAATTATTCCGCAAGACTCACGTTGAGAAGGAAGTGTGAGGGGAGTCAGGTGAATAAAGGGAAGAAGGGGAGCGTGAGGGGGGGGGTCTGATGCAAGACTCTCAGAGGGAGAAAAAAGGGATAGAGAGAGAACGGACACAAGAACGGGGCGATCAATAATGGAGAAAGGGAGAAAGTAAGAAAGAGAGTGTAACTGAATTTTTATATATGTATATATATATACATAGAGAGAGAGAGAGAAATAATAAGAGAGAGAGAGAGAGAACAAGAGAGAGAGAGAGAGAGACATTGAGAGAGAGAGAGAGAGAGAAATAAACAAAATAGCCTGGCGAAGGACCCAACCATATGCAGCTGTGAATACCGCAAATATGAACATCGTATTCGGTGGCGCTACCTCTGGGCAGGGGAGACGCATGCGAACACCCCCACTGGGGCCATCGGTGGAACTCCCTATGGGGCTACGAAACGCTGCCCTGAGTGGGGGAACCGCATGCGGGCACCCCCACTGGGGCCTTCGGTGGAGCTCCCTATGGGGCCACGAAACGCTGCCCTGGGTGGGGGAACCGCATGCGGGCACCCCCAATGGGGCCTTCGGTGGCGCTCCCCATGGGGGGAACCGCATGCGGACACTCCCACTGGGGCCTTCGGTGGAGCTCCCTATGGGGCTACGAAACGCTGTCCTGGGTGGGGGAACCCCATGCGGGCACCCCCAGTGGGGCCTTCGGTGGAGCTCCCTACGGGGCTACGAAACGCTGCCCTGGGTGGGGGAACCGCATGCGGGCACCCCCACTGGGGCCTTCGGTGGAGCTCCCTATGGGGCTACGAAACGCTGCCCTGGGTGGGGGAACCGCATGCGAACACCCCCACTGGGGCCTTCGGTGGAGCTCCCTATGGGGCTACGAAACGCTGCCCTGGGTGGGGGAACCGCATGCGAACACCCCCACTGGGGCCTTCGGTGGAGCTCCCTATGGGGCCACGAAACGCTGCCCTGGGTGGGGGAACCGCATGCGAACACCCCCACTGGGGCCTTCGGTGGAGCTCCCTATGGGGCTACGAAACGCTGCCCTGGGTGGGGGAACCGCATGCGGGCACCCCCACTGGGGCCTTCGGTGAAGCTCCCTATGAGGCCACGAAACGCTGCCCTGGGTGGGGGAACCTCATGCGGGCACCCCCAGTGGGGCCTACGGTGGAGCTCACTATGGGGCCACGAAACGCTGCACAGGGTGGGGGAACCGCATGCGGGCACCCCCACTGGGGCCTTCGGTGGAGCTCCCTATAGGGCCACGAAACGCTGCCCTGGGTGGGGGAACCGCATGCGGCCCCCCCCACTGGGGCCTTCGGTGGAGCTCCCTGTGGGGCTACGAAGCGTGTGAAAGGTGTGCCGAGAGCAAAGGCAAGGAGGCGGAGGAGGGAGGAGGGGGAGGAAGAAGCGGGAGGAGGAAGGAACGCGGGGCGCTGTCTCTTCAAAACGAGGACCCAACACCACAGGATGGTCGGGGAAAAAAGAGAACCAACAGAGAGAGAGAGAGGGAGAGAGCAAGAGAGAAAGAGAGAGGGAGAGGGAGAGAGAGGGAGAGGGAGAGAGAGAGAGAGCACGGCAGACAGCTGACAGACACACATATGGACAGACGGATTGACGTACAGACAGACGGACAGACCGCCAGACAGAGAGAAGATAGGGACAGAGAGAAAGAGAGAGAGAGAGACAGAGAGAGAGAGAGACGTGCCCCGCCGAGAAAGATCGCCAGATTCTGCTCACGTGTGCACGGACATCAACTGAGAGAGAGCGTAGCGAGCGAAGCGGAGGGGGCAGGGAGGGAGGGATGAGGGAGGACGAGGGTCGGGGGAGGGCCAGTTGAGACAACGCTGGCTCTCCCGTCTGGCCCACACCCGCTCAGGATCTGTCCCCATTCTCTCATGGGGCCCTGGGGTGAACCCTGACTCGTGTTGCGAGGCGGATCCGGCCGTCGCGACGAGAAGCCTCCAAGGAGGCCCCGAAAGTGCCTCGACTGGACCTCCTCAAAGAGGGAGGCTACTTTCGGCGGCGAGCGAGGGAAGAACAAAGAAGAAGTAGAAGGCCTTCTCAGAATGCGCCGGGGCTTCTCAGAAATCCTCGCGCCTTCTGAAAAGGTCTTCTGTGTCTTCGGGGACGGCCTGGAAAACTTCTCAAAGGCTCAGAGACTTCCGAGGCTTTTGAGAAGGCCCGCCCCTTCCCACTTCCACCCTGGGCTCGTCCTCGATACTTGGAGGTCTCGAGGATGGTGTTCGAATAAATGGGGTCGGAGGACCACGCCGCCTCGCCGACGCATCGGCATCGGCGACGCGTGCGCGGAAAGACTCGGTTCCACATTGAGCCGCCTTGCTGATGCACGGCAATGCGGAACGATTCTCCGACACTATCCACTGAGACCCCAATCTGGGAGGCCTGGAACACTGGTTGGGGAGGGGAGAAGAAGAGGACGAACGAAAGCGGGAACGAACGCGCGCAAAGGGGAGGAGGTTGGCACGCCCGAGGTGGGCATGGACAAGCATGGGCACGATGCCCAGCGGCCACTGCTGCCTAAAACCCACAGCGGCCGCTGTTGGGCACGCGACCTTTACAGTCTCAAATGCACAACGCCCGCGGCGACACTAGAGGCCTCCTAGCTGGGGTCGGAGCATCGCGCCGCATCTCCAATGCATCGCAGGTGGCTCGGCGATGCATCAGAAACGCATCGGCGATACATCGGCGATGCAGTGGCGACGTCGGCAATGCATCGGCGCCATCGGCGCGGTGCTCGCCCCACGACGAGCCGCAGCGTCGATCGATTCCCCGCCCCCCTCTAGTCGGTCCCCATCTGGGAGGCCAAGAGACACCGCCGACAGCACGTCCTGCTCAAGACGGATAGGACATGTTGTCGGATTTCGTCCGCATTGTGCCCCGGGGATGAGGCCGGATCCAGTGAAAATCAATCCGTGGACCGCTCCAGTACCCTGGAGCCCTGCATGGGGGGTCCATCTGGCGCAAATTTTCACACCAGATCCGTTTTCGACGGTCCCGGGACGGGTCCCGAGAACGATCCCAGGTGGCGAAAACGGCGAAATGCCCTGCCTAACCCACAACCTCCGACCTCGCCCCCCCTCCCTGTTCGCCAGGACCAGCACCGGGCCACCTCGCACGGGCCAGCCGACTCCAGGAGCGAGTCCTGCTCAAAATGGTCGGATCTCACCGGTGGCCGCCGCGGGCCCCAGGCCCTCCATCCGAGGCCGGGAATTTCTGTGTGCTCCACCGCCTCAAGGGCCCGACGCCTCGGGGCCCAGGGGGGAACCCAAAGGCCCAGGGATGTCCACGCCCAGTGCTCGAAGCCTCCCAGACATTGCCCGAGCAAGTGAGCAACGACAAAAAAGGGTCCTACGGGAGATGACGTAGCGACCTCGCGCGGCAGCGCACGCGGGCTGCCAGCGCAGCGAACTGCATTGGAAGCGAAGGCGCTCGCGCGCGACCTGACGCGGGAAGCCTACGCGCGAATGTCGGCGCAGTGTATATTGTTCCTTTCGTCGCTCAGATGGGGTCGGACGATTGCGCCGCGTCTCCGACGCATCGCTGTTCGTCCCTGCTCTTTCCCGTGCCCGCGTGCGATCGCCAATCGACAGAGGACGGGAAGGCCTCGGCGGCGCTAGGTCGGGCCCTTCCTCCTGTGAGAGAATACGCTGCGCGTGGGAAAGGACGGGGGGGAGGGGGCAAGGGAGGAGGGGGAGGCGGGACAAAACTATATTTGGGGAGCGAGGAAGAGGGAGGAAGAGGGAGAGTGTCGAGACTGTCGAAACTACATGGGGCAGGGCCCCCTCTCCGAAGACCTCAACTACGCCTGCCAAGCAGCAGGCCCACCATTGCCAAATTTCTCACTCCTCGGGAGCTGGGGGCCCCAACAAGCCACAACATCCGAGGGGGATCTGGAAGCATGCGCCTGGGCCGCTGCCCAATCCTGAGAGTCTGGGACCCTGGTGCCATAACAACAAACAGGAAGCGGCTGCCACTTATCGACCCCCGTGCCTGCCTCCTGCGCCCGCGCGCGGCCACGAGAAACGGGAAGAGAGGCGTCCAGCGCTCGACCGCGTCGGCGGTCGGGCTTCGCGCGTCCACGAAGCGCACTGGGAAACGGGGAGCGAGCATTCGGCGCAAGCGCGGGCACTGAAGATAGGATGTTTGGTAAAACTGATGGATCTCCCCGCTCCCAGAACTGGCGCGGGCTTCCACTTGCGGTTCCCTTGCTCCTGCCCTTGCCTCTTGCTTGCCCTTTCTCTCTCCCTCTCTCTTCACCGCCGCTTGGCGGCTCAAGCCTTTTCAAGGCCAAGCTGGGGGTCGGCCTCAGTTGGCCTAAGGCCGGGCCCCGGGAGGGGCCAGAAGACTTCCAGGTCCTGGGTCCAGGCCTGGCAGGGGCGCCTGCGGCCGCATGGGCTGGGGGGCGGCGGCGACGCCGCCCGCGGGCGCGCAGCTGCGCAGCGGCGGGGGGCCCGGGCGCCGAGCGGCGCCGGCTCGCGCCAGCCGCGGAGCACCTGGAGGCGAGGCGGCATCCGCCGAGGCGAGGCCGCCGACCCCCCCCGCCGAGCCAGCGGCCAGGCGCGAGCCCGCGCCGGCGCCGGCACGATGCCAGGCAAGGGCGGCAGAGCGCGTGCGCGCGCCGGGGCCCACCTGGAGGAGCTGCCCCAAGGCCCCGGCGCCGCCGCCAGCCGGCTGGCGCTGCGGGCGCGCGGCAGCCCTGCTGCTGACCCTCGTGGTGGCGGCCAGGGCCGCTGACGCCGATCACGAGGCCGAGTCCGCGTACTACGACGACATGTCGGACGTGGACATGCGGGCGTTCTGGCTCGACGGCACCTTGGTCTCCACCCCCGTGGACACGCCGGGGGTGAGAGCGCACCCAGCAGGCGAGCATGCAGCCGCCGCGGGAGGTGCCGGAGAAGGTCCGCCGCGCGAGCGCCCCGCGCCGCCGGCCGACCCACCTCCCCAAGGTCCAACCCGCACTCCCCCCGACCCCCCCGACTCGGACCCGTCGTCCTGGATCAGGGGTTGGGGTCTCTTCGGCATCCGCTGGAAGGACATCGGCAACCGCGCGCATTGGTTCGCCGAGGGGATGGGGGGAGGTACCATTCGGGCTGTGGGGAGTTCCAGGTCAGCCTTCTCGACTCGCGAGGCAGGAGATTGGCTGAGCTCCGACGGCGGCTGGGTGCTGTACATGGCCGACCAGGTGGGCCTCTACCTGTTCGGCTCCGCGTGGCCGCTGATCGCCGGGCTCGTGGCGATCCTCTCCGGCACTGGCGCGGTCGCACTCCTGGCCCACAGCCTGAGGACGCTCTTCGCACCCTGCAGCTGGGCAGTCTGGACATGCGGCCTGGTGCTGGCGTGCTGCCCCTGCCCGAGGCGCAAGCGCCTGGCGAGGCTAAGCTTGATAAGCTGGTCCCGCCGGCGGCGCCGCCCCTCGCCGACGTGGTGTGGCACGGCCCAGCTGTAGGTGCCGATCCGACGACCGACTGGTACCGCAAGAGCATCGAGAAGGGCAGGGGCTCCAAGCGCGGCCAGAATGACCTCATGATCAGGGTCGACTACCGGGTCGCGCGGCTCAAGCTCAACATGAAGTCCCCGGAGCGCATCAATCGCCAAGGATTGTGGGTTGAGTATGACTCTGTGAAGGGTGCTAGCGACAAGGGCTTCAGACGCGAGCTGGAGCAGCGAGATCCGCGCTGGCTTCACCTGTGCCGTTCCACCAGCTGTATCGGGAGCAAGGGGCGCGAGAACGAGCTGCACTGCAAGGAGTGCGCCGCCCTTGACAACGAAGCCATCGTGGATCTCGGCGACTATTCGAGGTTCACGCCCTGTCGGATTTTCGTCTGGCTCTGGAGGTGGTTGGGCCTCGTCTACAAGCTGCTGCTGTACGTCCTCTCGTGGCTCTCGTGTTGCGGGGCGTGCCTCTGCCGCCGGCGACGCCGCCGTCGCAGGACTGGCGACGCGGAGCCCGGCGTGCAGGGGTCGGTGGCAAGGTTGCTTGACCAGGAGTCCGAGTCCGAGGTAGACGCCGAGGACAACCCCTGCGAGGCGGTGAAGGTGGGGCCCATGATCAAGGGCAAGATGCGCCCACTAGCGCCCGAGGGCTGTCGAGACGCCGCGCGCGGCGATCCGACCGTGCTGTTGGTGGAGGATGGCCGGGCTTCGGACCTTCCGCTTCCTAGTGAAGGGAGTGCGACGGCCTGCCTTTGCGAGCATCACAGGCAGATCTACATGGTCCTGCGCTACGGCGGGAAGTGCTCTCAGGTGACGTGATTCCGCGAGGCGGTGGGCATGGCTTCAGGGGTCCCACTCTGCCTGCAGCACCTTGGAGGCGATGCCGCTCGGGCGCTCCACGACAACCCCACGGGAGTCGGGTTCCTCGCGGGGCTGCGGCGCCGAGCTCGGCGGAGCCCTGCTCCGCGGAGCCGCGCGCCAGAGCGCGCAGCTGCGGCTCCAGCCCGGAGTCGCGCGCCAGAGCGCTCCGCCCCGACGACCTCTGCTCCAGAGGCGCCCACCAGCCCTGGCGACCCCGTCCCTGCGCCGGCTGGGCCACCGAGCGTGCGCTTCGAAGCGCCGCCGGTTCCAGAGTTCCCCAAGCCGCCTACTCCGCCACCCCTGCCTCTCGGGCGATATTTCATCGTTCGGGCGAAGGTACATTGGCCAGAAGGAGCGCAGTGGATGATTTTCAGAGGAAGGGCGGCTGACGCCGCCGCGGCCAGCGCAGTGGCTGAATACCTCGACGGCGCGTTGGCCCTCGAGGTGGAAGACCCGACCGGCCCCGCCATCCGCTTTCTCGTGAAGCCTGACGGCGTCATCCGTGCACCGTCCCCGGGACCCTCAGGGCGTCTGCCAGCGGGGTTCATCGAGGAGATGCTCCACCACGCGCCCCTGGGCTGCGAGGAGCTCGGCATCAGCGTCTCGGCGACCAACGTACCCGAGAAGGTCTGGCACAAGCTGGGGGCGTGGCACGGGCTCCCCGTAGGCGGGCGAGCTAGGCCGCTCAGCGAGGCCCAGCCAGCGTAACCTGCCGAGCGCCCCCGGGAGCGCGAGGGCCTCGCGTAGGCCTAGCAGGCCTTCGAAGGATGTCTCGAAATTACCTTCGACAGGCATCTCAAAGCAGACGCGCAGCCAGTCCAGGGTCTGGTGCCAGTCGTCCCACGCAGCCTCTACCTGCTCGGTGTCACCAGGCGGGTGGACGTAGGCCTGGCCTGGGTCTCCCGACAGCATCTGGTGGACCGCTGGGAGCTCCAGGCTCATGGCGGGAGCTGCGCAAGCGCAGAACTGGCCTAGCCCACTTAGCTCCCTCGCGGTTCGCAGCCGTACCATGCGGCAGCCGAAGCTCAGCTCCGGCTCCGCCAGGAGGAAGCACATCTTCATGGCCTTGGGCTCCGGGAGCCCCACTCGCTCGCGCTCGAAGTCCATGCTGAGCCCCCAGATAATCTGAATAGTAGAGGGCTCCCCCTCGGCGTCCCGTTTGCTGACGTTCACCGCTTCGGACCCGAATACCTCCCGTATGGAAGCGTCCAGCGCGTCGCAGGCCATCCACGGCCGGACCCCGATGTCGGGCTCCACCACCACTGGATCATCCATAAGCCACTCCGAGTGGAAGTGGGTTGCGTCGTGCCAGTGCGGCTCGCCAGGCCGATAACTCTCGTGGAGCTCCCTGGCCGCCAGGGCGAGCATCATGTAATTGCCTGGGGCTCCTGTCCACCCAAACACCATGGCTAGGTACACGTTTATGATGTCCCCCTCGATGCCGGCGTGGGCCCCCGGTAATGAAGTGCCGAAGCCCCCGACATCGGCCGGGGCGATGTCCAGCCACTTGAAGGCCCGCGAGACGTCCCGCTTGGCGCAGAGAAGGCGCGCTCCGGGATGACGCGCGCGGTGCCATGCCGCCGTCCTCGCCACCTGCCGATGGCGTGGCTGGACGGCCGGCGGGTGGTCGCGCTTATGAGTGGCGGCGTTGGCCGAGAGCATCGCGTGGATCATGCGCCCCTCGGACGACAGGGTTCTGTCCGGTAGCTGCTTCGGGGCCCCCCCAAGGGGGGCTTCCGCCAGCTCCGTCATGAATCCCTCTGCCGCCTGGGAAGCTACCAAGACGATGTCCCACGTCACATCAGCCCATACCTTCTGGTAGGCCTCGTCGATGTGGGCCCGCACGCTAGGGTACGGCTGGGCCCGCTCGCGCCTCCGCGGCGCGCCCCGCCGCGCAGATGCCTCCCCTTCCGCCAGCTCCCGGACGCACTCGAAGTGCTCTCGGCTTAAGCACCGCCGCGCCTTGTCCCCCAGGGCACCGCGGAGAGGGTTGCCCAAGCGCTCGTGGCGCGCGCGCCTAAGCAGCGCAGCGCGGCCGCCTCCTTCAGGGACCCAGTCCGTTGGAGGGGCCGGGGTCATACTCAGGGTGCTCCGCGCAGAAGGTCAGGTAGACCGTAGCTAGCTCAGCCGGGCTGCGCCCGTCGAGGTCCTCCACGATATCTCCTGCCGGGTCCTCGCAAGGGGAGCGAGGCTTGCCCGCGCTCGCCTCCCCCTGTGTCTCTCCCAACGGGGGCTTGGGAAGCCCCGCCAGTGCTCGATGCATGGCTGGGCTGAGCCTGCCGCATTTTGAGCCGTCCCCCGAGGCCTGTAGGCGCTCGATTCCAATGAAGTCGACGCCCTGCAAGCGCCCGGGCGCCTTCGCCCGGGCGAAATTGGGGGACGCCCCCGGGCCATCCTCCCATGCAGGTGCCAGCTGCCGTCGCAGCTGGCTCATCGAACAGCGGTGATAGGCTCCCTTCAGAACTTTTGCCCATGCGGTGCAAAGTCTGGGGGCCTAAGCCTGCGCCTCCTTGGTGCGCTTAATGCCCGTGCCCGGCACATGGTCCTTCAGCTCGACGCGGTGGTGGTCGCGTGGGCATCGGCGTGCCAGCAACAGGGCGTGCAAGTACAGCCGGGGGCTGACGAGCCACCAGCTGCCTTTGCGATAGCGACTTTCTGGCGCATCGGACGGGGCCTTACCCCAGGCGCACATGTGGATCGGGACGATCATGGCCCCGGTCGCTCGACGCAGCTCTTGCATAGGGGCCTGGTCCCAGATCTTGGGGTAGCGGCCCGAAGGCCAGGAGGACTCGACAAGGAACTCCTTGCCGGCATCGTGGAGGATGCGGCAGGTGTCGCACGTGAACTGGGTGTGGCTGTTACCGACGAGCTCGAACTCCTTGGAGCCGTCCCCCTTGGGGCGCTCCCACGTGCGGGTCCCCTGCGGGGCCCCGCCGGGCTGGGCCATGAGTCCGAGGTCGGTGCACGAGCCACACGGTGCACCCCAGCACCAGACGTTGGCCACATCGGGGCCCATGGGGGTCCGCGCGGCCTCCTGTAGGCGCGCGCGAACAGCAGGGTCGAGGGTGTCGTGGTCCGGCCGTGGGCCGGACTCTCGGAGAGGGTCGTCGTAGTATCCGATCGGCTCCAGCACCTGGATACCCTCGGCTCGAAGCGCGGCAGACCAATTCCCAGACCCGGCATACACCTCCTGGGCGACCAGACCGTACGCGAACGCGGGGTCGTGTCGAAGTGGTATCGCGTTGGCCTCCAGGAGGCGGGCCTGGACGTCTGCCGGATGTTCTCCGAACGAAGCCGGCGCGCGCCCAACTGCGCGGCCAGCCCGACCTTCCGCTGCCTTGCAGTGGGTGCAGGGCGCGCTCTTGCATGGGACGGTAGGTTCGACGCCCGGGCCCTCGTCGAGCATCTCGCGCCAGCCGACGCTGACGATCTCTCGGGACAGGCTGCCCGCGTGCCCCCAGCGCTGGCCTAGTGCCACTGCCTCCGCGTGGGTGCCAGGGCGCAAGACGCGCGTGCGGCCGCGCCAGATCAGGAGCGGGATAACTCGATCCTCCGCGCCAACACCCGCATAGGCGCCCACTGCCATTGACGCGGTGCACCTGGAGCGTGACGGCGTCGAGGTCGGCGACGGGGCATGCTGCCAGGCAGCGATAGTCCTTGTCGTGGTGCGGGTGCACCGCGTCGTGGACGCAAGATCGGACATCGGCGTCCATGGCCGTAATCCACGGGGGCGAGTCGCCCAGGGCGCGTAGCGCCTCATGGGCCTCCTCCCACAATGCATGTCGGTACTCCGCGGCCAACTGTTGCACCGCATCCGGGCTGGGCTCACCTTCGCCCTCGCCCTTGCGCAGCAGGAGCACCCCGGCAGCTACATGCAGTAACATTGCCGTTCCTCAGTGTCGCCCACCTCCAGGCCCATCGCCCGGCCCATCTCCTCCGCAGGGCTGAGGCGGTCCCGGTAGTCGAGGAAGGCCCACTGGATGCGGGTTTCCCCGTCCCAAAAGGTGTAAGACCCGCGACCTATCAGCCCGTCAGCATCCCAGGCGACCGGGCCGACCTCGGCCCCGCCCTCGGAGACGCATCCTGCGGCGCAGCTGAGCGCCTCGTGCAGGTCGGCCGCCTCGCTGCTGAGTCCCCGATGGCCGCGGTCCACGGCCTCCTCGAGGGCCCGCTCCACGGTGAGGCGCTCCCCGCGCAGGCGTGCCCCCATGACGCGCCCGCGCACGTGGCTCTGCAGATGCCCACTGGCCCCTTTCAGGGGCGCGAAGATGCCTTCGGACTCAAGCTCTTGCATGAGCTTGCGGCGAAGCTCCGGTCCCTCCCCCGTGGGCTGGGCGTCCCAAATGGCCGCCGCGCGTGGGCAGTCGCGGTCCTCGAGCCATCCGAAGTCGGGACCCTTGACCGCTTCCCGGAGGTCGGACTCCATCGCGGTAAGCTGGAGAGTAGCGTAGTCGTCCGGGGCCTGCCCAGGGCTCGGGTCGCCCGCCGCTCGCGAGCCACTGTCCCGGCCACGGCCCTTTCCCTTCTGGGAGACAGGGGCAGCAGGGGGAGAGGTGTCCTCGCCGACCTTCTCGGCCTCGGCTGCCTTGGCTTGCGAGCGCAGTTGCGCAATCATCCCATCCACCTGTTTGGGATCGATCCGGGGCCTCCCAAGGAGCCCCCCGCGCCTCGTGAGCTGCATGACCACCGTGTAGTCCAACCCGCGCGTTGACTTGATGGGGTCATGGGAGTTAGGGCAGTCGCAAGCCTTCCGCGAGCAGCCCATGTGCGTGGTAGCCCCCCAGCAGATAGGGACGTTGTCCTTATTGCGGGGTGCGTGTGCCACGGAGCGCGTGCGCTCCTGGCGTGTTAACTCCTTGCCCGCCGGGTACGCCCTCTTGGGTGCCGTCCCCGCTGGGGCACCGGTGCCCGCCTTGGGCCCCGCCTTCGGCTGGGGCCCATGGCAGCCCTCGCCTTGGGCCTGTCGTCGCCTAGCGCCGAGGGCTGGGACTCGCCTATCTCATCACCCCCTCCCGCCTTCGGCGGTCTCTTCGTAAGACGGGCGTTCAGTTGCCCATTGAGGAGGCGCGTGAGCGCGGCCTTACGCTGGGTTACAACTACCCGGATCCCCGAGGTCGAACGTTCGGGGCAGGTCGTAGCCATTCTCCGGCATGAGCAGAATGTACATGATGTCCTCCTTCCTTGGGTTATCGGTGTCGAGCTCCCGGCAGATCCGACGTCTAAGCTCCCGTAGCTCCTCGACCCAGGTACTCCGGAGTTCTTCCCACAGATCCTTGACCCAGTGGTCTGGGAACTCCGAGGGATCCCTCTCGAAGGCCGCCTCCAAGAAACCCAGCGACCGCCGACGTTCAGCCCCGTGCGCTACTCCCACGATGGACTCGAACATCTGGATCTCGCATCGGGCCCTCTTGAACCAGGTCGCCATGTGCGTGGCGGGCCGCTGGTGGGGCTCCAATTTGTCGCCCACAAGAAGCCTGTAGCCGTCGAAGTCCTCGTCGCGCGCCGGGATGCAGTCATCCACTCCCAGGTCGTGTGGGCCCGTCCCAAAGGCGAGCGCCGCGTAGCCGTGCGCCACGCGGTTGGTAACCAGGCAGGGAAACCCTATCGTCTTGAGCGTGCTCTTGGAATGCGCACACATGCGCTTGAGAGAGTCGAACAGATCCTTCCCAGAGATCCCCTCGCAGGCATCGACCGATCCCCGCCCGGGTGCCCCGGGCCTTCTTGTCGCCCTCGGTGGCCCGCGCCTGCCGCTCGGCGGCAAGGACGTGGCGTTCGGTGAGGCGGTTCTGGCGATCCAACCGCTCGATGATCTGGGCTTCGGCTTCGGCCGTAAGACCGCCCAGGGCCCCAAGTGCCCCGGCGTCGCCCGGACCACCGGCACGCTCTCCACCCAACCCGCCCCCGTGAGTTGCCCAAGGACCGAGGGTCCGTCGAGGAGCGGATTGGTCCCACGAGCGGGGCCCCCGCGCCCCTCGCGCGCCAGTAAGTCGCGTTCGCCCAGTAGGCCGCGACGCGGGTCCGTGGGTCGGACGGCGGGCATGGCCCCGAAGAGTTCACGCCGGGGCGCCTGCCTCGGGCTGGGATCCCGTCCCCGCGCCGAGCGGCTCCGCGATCCCTCGCGTGCGAGGCTGCCCTGTAGTGGAACCTTGTCGCTGGCCGCGGCGCGCTCCCGCGCGCGCGCCTCCGGCTGCGCATCCTCCAGATCCGCGAGGGCGCGCTCCAGATCGGGCCCCAGGGGGCCCGCCGCCGCTACTTGAGCGACCCTTCTCCGCAGCTGCCGGTCCGCCTGATCAAGTGGAATCCCGAGTAGGTCAGCGGTCATACCCAGCGCGCTGAGGGCCGCTGCTTGGCCCCCTCGTCCCTTGAGATCCTCCGCTCGTAGGGTATCCATAAATATCTCGAGGGGATCAGGCTCCTCAGCATCCTCGCCCGCGCTGGCGGCGGCCGCCGCCGGGTGCGGTGGGGCTGCCACTGGGGCCGGGCGGGGCAGCCCCTCCATGCCGGGCGCAGGCTGCGCTCCCTGCGCGCCGCCCCGCCGGTGGCGGCCAAGCGTGCGTGCGGGGTCGTGCTGTAGCTGCTGGCGCTCCGTGCTCGTCAGGTAGCGCCGCCTCCAGCCGCTCGCGCTTTCCACGTCCACACCGCCCCATTGCTCCTGGCGTAACATCGACAGCAGATCCTGCGGGATGTGGTGGGCGATGACACGCAACCCCACCTCCCGCGCGCCTTGGGGGACCTCGTACAGCAGCCGATTGATCCAATCTATCGGGTAGCGCCCGTCCTCCAATGGGGGCGGGTGCCGCGCAACCTCGCTGGCTGGGACCTCCACCCTGACACCCTCGAGGCTGGTCCCGATGACAAGTCGGGCGTCCCCGCCCGTGCCTCGTGCGCCGAGCCCCTCGCATTCACCCAGTAGAATGTACCAAGGGCTCGCCGGGGGCGCGCCATATGCGTCCTCGGCCCCCCGGGGGTCGTCTGGGAGTATCGGGCAGACCTTCGCGAAGATGGGCCCCTGAAGCCACCCGTGATGGGCGATCCGATCGCCCGGGGCTCCACGGTCGGCGGACCGCGAGCGTTCGCGGGCCCTCGCTTCCGCGGATCGTGATCGACGCGGCTGCGGTCCAGAGGCCAGAGCCTGGGCCCTCGTAGGATCAAGATCGACGGATGGGGCCACCGCGGGGGGTGGTGGCGCAGCGAGCGGGGGTAGGCCGCCCCTGGCGCTACGCCTACCCCCTCGGCGGCGCGCGCGGTCCAGTCGCGCGCCTTGGCGGGGCTTGGTACCCGCGCTCTTATGCGACGGTGTAGGCCCCCGAGAATCCCTGGCTGGACCGTCGCCTCGACGCGCGCGGTGTGGCCCTCGTCCCGTCGAAGGTGCTCCCCGCACATCGGAGCCCCTCCACAGCTACCCTTCGCCATGCGGGGGCATGTGGGAAGGCTGCACTTGCGGCCGACGAGGGTGGACCGATACTTCTGAGCATGGTGGGCACAGAGATGCACCTGGGCATTGAGGCAATGCCCCGGCCGAGGGACATCCGACACCTCTGCATCTTCTTGAAGCAGGACAGTCGCCTCCTGCATCTCTCGGTCACCGCACCCCTCCGGCTGGAGGGGGCGTGCTCCGCCTGCTAGCTGCGCCCCAACTTGTGCAGCTTGGCAGGGGCGCTCCTCAGCCTCCACCTCGCTCTCCGAAACGATATCCAGGCGGCGGTAACCCGTGGCGTCGGCGATGTAGCGGGGCCCCGGCCGAGCCCGGCACAGCCATCCGAACGCCGACCAGGGCAGGCAGAGCAGCCATTTGAGGACCCCGAATACCTTCCGGAGTCCCACGCCGACTGCCCGGCAGGCGGTAGCCTCTCCGTGCTCGGCTAAGTCCACGATCTGCGTGTGGTCGATGACCGCGTACTGGTCGACATACATGGGGTGCGCCACAGGGCATGATGCGCACTCGACGGCACGGCATAGATGCACGTTGCCGGTCTCCTCGAGGTCCAGCCGCCACTTGCGACTGGTGCACCCCAGGACCTGCCCGATCTTAATGTTAAGTCCGTGGCGGTCCAGCCGATACCGGTCCGCGGAATTGCAGCTGACGCGGGCCACCTGCCCGTGCTTGCGCAGGAGCACGTGGTTGCGCGCCCGATTAGTCCCCCGGCCGCGCACCCCCTTTGTGTAGAACTCCGTTTCCACCACGCCGCCTAACCCCGGCCCGCGCCAGCGCACCAGCAGAGGCGCCGGGGGGGGCGGGGGGAGGTGGGCGCCGGGCCCGTCGCCTCCGCGCCGCTGGCAGCACCAGGCAATCCGGCACCGCGCCCAGCGGAGCCCCCCGGCAACCCACAGCAAAGGCTGAGCTGCAGCGTTGACGATGAAGGCCAGGGCACCCAACACGAACGCGAAGATGCCCAACGCGAAGCAGAGGACCGCGGTCTCCCACCAGTACCCGAGCATCTTAACGCCCAGCCGATCGATGGCGGATCCAACCCAGCCACCGCTCGTGCGGATCGCGCCCGCGTGGTCGGGCGAGCTCACCCACGCACCGTAGCCCACGAACTCGAAGACCCAGGCGGCGAAGCCCCAGCCTGGACCTGACTCCGTCTCAGGGGGCGGGGTGGGTGGCGGAGGCGGTGGCGGGGGCGTGCTCCAGCCGGCCCACCAGTGGGGCAGGTGCGGGACCCAACCGCTCCACCCCCAGTATCCATCCGGCCCGCGCAGCTGGTCAAGCTCGCCATCGCTCGTCCGGTTCTCCGGAGCGGATGGCTGCCCAGGCGCGCCCATGGGCCCGTCGTTCTCCTCGCGCGCCAGCGTAGCAGGGCTGCCCGGGGGCTCGCCCTTGCCTGCGCGCCCGATGCCCGCAGGGGTGGTCGTTGTCGTCGACCTCGCCCGCGGCGGCGAGGGCGCGCCTGGCACTCCCGGGGGCTTGGCCTGCGGCCCTCGCCCCTTCCCTCCTTCAGGCGCGGGCTTGGCGGGCGGACCCCGCCCTTTACCTTGCCCCCCGCCGCCCGTCGGTAGGGCTTTCGGTCCGGGCAGGGCTGACGGCGTCGGCGCTGGGACCTCGCCCCCCGCGCGCCCGAACGGCAACCAGCTCGGCGCCCCTTGGACCGAGAACGCACCACCCATTACCAGGATCATCAGGTGCGCCCCGAGGAAGCCCACAGCCATGGCACCACAGCAGCGCCCCCTAGTCCGCGGACTAGCACGGCTGCGGTTACGGCCGCACCGCGGCCCCCCGGAGCACCCGCGCGTCGGCCTGAGCCGAACGCTACGGACCCAAAATGGCTACCTGAGCCCACACCCCCTCCCACTTAACCTGCAGTCTACAAACCAATCAGACTATGCAATTTTGCAGCCATCCTTTCTTCCGCGATTCCATGGTCGGTTGATCGATGGTGCCTTTTGCAATGTCAACGGCGCGCTTCTGCATGAAGTCTGCAGCATCGTCGGGGTCGTTCCACTTTGTCAACTGACATCTCAGAACGGCCCTGACGCTGGGGACCTTCTCCCAAAAAGCTAGCGTCTTCTCATCCTTCCTGTTCACCCAGGTCAAGTAGATTATCGCATCCCTGTTGCTCTGCAGCGCGCCCCCCCCCCCCCCCCGCGCGCGCACGCACACGCACACGCGCGCGCACACGCACACACACACACACACACGCACACCCACACACACACACACACACACACACACACACTCACGCACGCACGCACGCACGCACGCACGCACGCACGCACGCACGCACGCACGCACGCACGCACGCACGCACGCACGCACGCGCACGCACGCACGCACGCGCACACACACACACACGCACGCACACACACACACACACACACACACGCACACGCGCACGCACACGCACACGCACGCGCACGCGCACGCGCACGCGCACGCACACGCACACGCACACGCACACGCACACGCACACGCACGCGCACACCCACACACACACACACGCACACACACACACACGCACACACACACGCACACACACACACACACGCACACACACGCACACACACACACACGCACACACACACACACACGCACACACCCCACCCCCACCCCCACCCGCCCACGGCTTGCAGTCGGTGGGCACTGCACTGGGCGGCGCCGCCGCGCGCGTCGCAGAGTCTGGAAGCCGCCATTCGCCATCGCCGAACTGTGCTGTGCGAACTGTTTTGCCATCCTCCTCGCTCTCCCCGACGGTCTTGCTGCGCTCTCTGAGCTTGCTGCAATCGGTTTTGAATCACCACGCAACCTCGGGGCGCAAAAAAAAAAGCTGAGGAGGGATCGATTCAGAACTCCGATCGGGATTATAAGAAGGAGAGGTCGGGTGGAGGGAGGGACATCGGGTTAAGGGGGAATCACTCGCGGAATGATCCGCAGATGCAGGATCTGCCCGCTTCCCCCTCCACCTCCCCCTCCTCCCCCTCCCCCCCCCCCCCCCCCCCCATCCTTCGCCCCCCCCCCCCCGTCCAGAAACCCCTCGATCGACGTCGTTTCCCTGGGAGGTCCTGCATGTCTGCGGCCACCCCGCAATGGCATGCTCCCAGGGCCTCGACAATCTCATCGCCGTCGGGGGCCTTGTGCTTGCCCTTCTTGGCACTCTGCGATCGGGTGAAACACCCGCTTGCAACGTCGGAAGTGGCCGCCAGCAACCGTCGCGGCAGCCTCGGCGACCGCGTCGAGGCTAAAACGGCGGTCCACTGGCTGCCACTACCGTCGTCGCAAGCGGGCATTTCTCTCGAGCGCCCTTGTCCGGATCGGGGCTCGCTGCCACTCCGAGCGTGTTCTTGAACCTCGGGCGGTCGCCTGGGCACCCGTCCATCGGCGCGCCCTGGCGGCGGCGGCGAGGGGAGTGGCGCGGGGCGCCGCGAGGCGGATGGAAGGAGGAGGGAGGGATGATGAGAATCAGGGCTCGAGAAGGACCGGACCGGCGAGGCTTGAGAAAGACGAGGACGAGGAGAAGGGAGAGGAGACTAAGGAGGAGAAGGAAGAAGGAGAAGGGAGGCAAGGATCGAGGAAGGGAAAGAGGAGGTCGAACGGGCGGTCCTCCAGCGCGGCGACGTCGACGATGAAATGCGCGGCCCACTTCGGGCACTTGTCTGGCCTGGGGAGGGGGGGGGAGAGCGAATTTCACGTTTTTTCCTGTCGTCGACCTTCGGTTTCGGATCTCTCCTCCCGTGAATTGCCCTGGGTGTCCTTCATCCTCCGCCCTCGTCCCCCTCCGCCCCCCCCTCCGTGTATTCCTCTCAGCCTCTATTTGTCCTCTTGTATTTGGTGGTGGTGCGTTAAGTGCCATGGTGCCTGCAACGCGCGCTGGAGACGTGCCGGAGCATGGCGCGGATCCGTTTGCTGGACTCCTTCGCCCACTCCCCGCGGTGATCCGCGAGGTGCCGCGACTTCTCGTTGCTCTCGGCCAGGCTCTCCAGCGCCTGCTGGGGCGGCAATCGGTCGACGCCGCCTGCGGGCGCGCCGACCCGAAGAGCTTGCAAAAAGATCCTTGTTCCTCAAGATGACGTCGGTCTTGAGAGGCCCATCCGGCCTGGTCGTGCACCCAGCGAAGGAGTCGGCGTGCTTACGTGGAGGGCCGCAATGCTGTCCAACTCCTGCTGCGCGATGGTCGATGCAGCGCGGGAACTTTGAGGGTCGTCGGACACGCTGGCAACTTTAAGCCAGCAGCCGCCACAAACTCTGGAGCCACAACGGCTATGGGAGAAGAACGGGCGAGAACCATCGGCAACAATGGACCTGGGCAGGTCGCGACCAATCTGGCCGATTCCTTCGCCATATCATCATTCCTCTTCTCATCCCTTGATTCCTATCCCCGTCGTCTGCCCCCCTCCCCTCTTTGGCTTCGGCTTGCTGCGTGTTGGAAGCTATATTGCGCCATCGTGGTGCAACATTGTGAAGCAGGAGCTACGTGGTGCGAGCTATGCGGTGCAAGCCCAGCGATATGATATAACGCATGTGCAGACCTGGTGTAATCTATGCAGCACACTCTGGTTTTCGCCACATGTATGGTTCAATATATGTGAGTGTGCAAAATCATACGACCAACCTTTAAAATGAACTGACATCATAAAAACAACAATGATAGCCATTCTGGCTGAGAAAATAAGAGTGCGGCTATTTTAGTAGCCGCGCGACTTTGCAGCTAGAAAATAGCCGCATCGGACCTCAGGGTCAAGCACCGTTTGCCGGGGCAGGGCATTGCATGCATTAGTAGCATCGAAAGCAAGGACGGCGGCCCCCGGCATCGCTTCGGCCAAAGCGGTGACACATCTGTGGATCCGCTCGCAGCCCGCCCTCGTGCCGACCGCGAACTGGTGGAGACCGCTGGCGTCTTTTAGCTCCTCCTTGAAGACCTCGCAAGCCGCCTTCGCCGCCAGCCTTCGGAAGACGCTACCGCATGCCACTGGCCGCAGTTTCCCGCTTTTCTTCCGCAGCGCCACCGGCCGAGCCCCCAAGTTGGCCGCGATGAAATCACCGGGGAGGGCGCCGAGGAGGAAGGCCACAGCCACCCGGCAGTTCGCCTCGATCGCGGTCGAATCGGCAAGGAGAGTCTTCCAGTGCTCGAAGCTGGAACCGTTGGGGCCCGGGCCAGACCTCCGCGGGACTTGCTCGATGGCCTTGCGCACCGCGTGCAGGAGCTTTGCCGTGGTCTCGTCGTCGGGAAGCTGCGCTGCGGCTGCGGTGGCCCCCGCGCCCGGGGGGAAATGGTTCTGGAGCTCGCCGCGGGCGCTGGCTTCAGTGACCACCGCGGCGGAGCGAGTCAACAACGACATGGCCTTGGAAACCAATCCCTCTGGGAGGAAGGTCTCCACGCTCTTCGCGGTGTCCCGTCGTCGGCTGGCGCCCCGTCGTCTGGCTGCAGCAGCCCCAGCAGCGGCGGTAGCGGCCGCCTCGCGCCGCAGAGCCCCCCAGTCTCCGCGCCGAGCAATGCGGATCCGTCGCGTGAGGATTTTGGAAAGCCCGCCGCTGTTCTTAGCACGCCGCCCTCCGCGGACCCGGGCCGGTGTGAAGAGGATCGCCCTGTCGAAGAAGGTCGGCAGTTTGCCCGCCCTGCTGGCTGCGGCGGGGCCCCCAGCCCGCTGCGCGTCGAGGAAGGCGGCGGCGGCGGCGGCGGCCCCCCGGAGCACGGCGAGGGAGTGCGCGAGGGGCTCAGGGACCGACCCGACGGCGCGGACGTCCACCCCCAGGTCGTTGCACGACACCCCGTCCCACCAGTCCAGATTGAGGAGCGTCTGCGCCGGGGCCCCATCGGCGTCGACGCCGGGCGGCCGAGCGTCTGCGTCATCGTCGGCGTCGTCATCGTCACGTGGGGCCCTGCGGCCAGGCGCCTGCGCCTGGTCGGCTGCGCGGCGGCGCAGGCGTCCGGCGCGTGAGTCGGCGAGGTGTTCCGCCCGTGTAGGACGCCCTGGTCGGTCGCAAAAGTGGTGTAGCTCCGCCTGGGCCTCCGGCGAGAGGGAGGCGCTACCCTGAACCAAGTCAAAGGGGCCGAGCCCGCCCTCCACGCAACTGAGGCAGAGATAGTTCCTGTGGGCCAGGCTGCGGGACGCACGGTACACCCGCAGGTCGCCTTTGAAGAAAGGCCTGCGGCAGGCACTGGCCTGGCACGCGCAGGAGCGGCGGCGCGGCATAACGCCCACTGCCCACTCGGACTCTGCTGCTTGACCCGGGGCTGGCGCCAGAGGCTGCGCTGCGGGAGGGCCCGCCGGGGGTGCGGCAGGGGCAGGAACGCCTGGCGGCGGGGCGGCTGCGCCTGCTGGATGGGCCGGAACTGCGGGACCAGCGGGGAAGGCGGGCGCAGCAATGGCCCGAGCCAACAAGACAGCATGGCTGGCGAAGGCCATCTTCGAAGACAACCTGGAGTAGCCACCGGGGCTGAGAGCGACCGTGAAGGCGGCGGTGAGCGCCTCGCAGAGCGGTCGATTGAAGTGCACGTCGGAGGCCACAGCGTACATGCACAGGCAGGCTGCGGTTCGCTGCACGGGGCCTCCATGGACCACCGCTCCCCAATACGGGAAGTGCAGATGAGTGGGCCCGATGCACGCCGCCGCGAGGATGAACGCAGGGTGGGGTGGCCCGTGGAGCAAGGGGCCGAAGACAGCATGTCCCCCTTGGGCGAGGGAGAGGCTGCCCAGCACTGGAAGGATGTGGAGCGACACCATCACGAGCAGACGCGGCAGTATGCTGAGCGCGCTGTGGACCATGTCGAGCGCTGGGGACAGCGCGGCTGGCGCTGGGGGCCAAGGCGCGTAGGCCTTGGGACAGGCCAGCGGGCAAGAAGATGTTCGTGAAGCCCCCCTGGGCGAAGACGCACAGCTCCGGATGTGAAACAAAAAGAAGAGCTCGGCCGAGGAGACGAGGTGACCCTGGCCAGCACAGTCGAGGCTGCGAGTCGTCGGCCTCGTGCCCCCTAACGTTGTGCTGCTCGTGGTTCTGGTTGTGCTGCTCGCTGCTGCTGGTTGTTCTGGTTGTGCTGTTCGTGGTTCTGGTTGTGCTTCTGGGTGTTCTGTCGCGCTGCTCCGGGTCGGGCTGCTCTCTGCCGTGCTGCTGGGACCACTCCCGGATGTCAACGTTCAACGGCTGCTGCTCTCTCACAGAGGCCTTATAAGTACATTAATATAATCTTATAAATCTAAGACTATTTTAGCATGTCCCCACCTGTCCAGATGAAAGGAAATACACTTGTAAGTTTAACATGTTTGGAAATACACTTGGGTTTCACTTCGCACTTGAAATGCACTTGAATGCGCCTGGGACCCCCGACGGGGACGGAGGATTGTGATGGTCGGGGGCTGTCTAGATTCGCCGTAGGATGCCCAAGGCCCTTGCATCCTTATCGCGCTTCCTTATTATCCGCTTTGACTGTATAGCATCCTCCTCATACCCATTGTTCACCTCATCCTCCTCCGTATCCAGTTGGGTTCAAACTCGTTTCTGGTTGCCAACTATGGCAAAGCGTGGGCCCGCTTGGGCAGGCGATGTTGCTGCGTTGTCTGATGCCGTGGCCCGACACATCACAAAGCCCAACTCCGTACCAACGTACCCAGAGAAAGCGTCAGATGAGTCCGACCCCAAAAAGATCATGAAGGTGAAGCCACTCATGAGGGACTTGAGTAAGTTGTCGCCCAGGCTGACCTACAAAAGTACGGACCTCACTGAGGCGGTCGGCACCGCCTACAACAGGAACGTCTCCGACTGGGGCTTGGACGACACCCAGGTCAAGGGCGAGAAGGGCTGGATCAATGTCACTGCGAGGCGGCTTCGCACCATGTGCAAGCACGCGTCCAAGGCGGCAGGCGCCGTCCAGCCTGCCAGGTGGGCCACTCGGCTCTTCGGGGGCGACGCCAAGGGCGACGGCGAGATGGGCCTCGAGGGCGGGGCGGAGGCAGGCGAGCAGAAGGCCGCCAAGAAGAAGAAGAAGCTACAGCGCCGCAAAGCGAAGACAGCAAATAAGAAAGCGACCGCGCTTCCGACTGCGAGCGCTCCGTCACCTGTTGGCCCAAGTGCTGCGGGGAGTACGACGTGGGTGTTTGGATGGCGGCCGACCCTCATGAAGGCCTGGCGCAGGAAATCATTGGGGAACTGTCCGTGCGAGTACACTGACGAGCTCATCACCAGCGAAGTCGGCACTGGCTTTATCAAAGCGAAGTGGGGCGACGACGCGTTCCCGATTACAGAGTGCACCGTTGACGAGTACTGGGCGGACCACCAGAAAGCCAAGGCCAAGAAAACCAAAGAGAACAAGAAATTTTAGATTGTGAGTTCGAGGGCTACGACCTCACGCTCACGAAGAAAATGTGCAAGGGCACCACGTACGTCATCATGGCCCACTGGAAGAAACCAGACGAGGGCAAGGAGTTGACGCCAGGCTCGCCTGGAAAACAGCTGTTCCAAATTATCGTCGGGAGCGCCGCCGCCGCGGACTTCGAGGAGAAGAAGAACACGGCGGTGCAGTCGACGAAGGACTTGCTGCAGACCTTCATGGATGGCAAGATTAAGATCTCAGACCTCAAGCCTGCAGCTCGCAAAATCAAGGAGTCGCTTGACTCGGAGTCGGAGGCCAAGGCCACTGGTGCCGAAGCGTCGGCGGACCTCGGCGAGATCGAATGCGGGGGCGATGAGGAGGAGTACGAGGACGAGTTCGACGAGAACTCGGCGCGCGCTGATGACGAGGAATGTGAAGAAGAAAAAGGTCTCGGTGATGACAGCGGAGACCGTGCGACCGATGAGGCAGGCGAGTTCCAGGAGTACGACTCGGGCCTCGATTGCGATAGTGATTGAGGCACCTGCCCACGCGATTACGAGCTCCCGATAGTTTGTTCGGCGGCCGACGTTGTCGACCGCGGAAGTCGAGAATGAGAGAAACATTCAGTACATCTCAACGGGTAGATGCACTCCCGAATCCATATCATGATGGGACTCTCAAACAATCGTTGGATGATGTCCCATCGCATCGCTTCGGCTCTTGCGGTGGGGCTCTCCTCCTCCTCCTCATCCTCCTCCTCATCATCATCATCAACATCATCAACATCATCAGCATCAACATCATCATCATCATCATCATCAGCATCATCATCATCATCAGCAGCAGCATCATCATCCTCGCGGGTCATGCTCTTCCTCCTCCTCTGGGGCCCTCTGGGTCAGCGGTGGGCTCTGCAGACCCTGCGGGGGGGGGGGCACAGTGGGCTCCCCTCCAGCTCTGGTCGGGGGAAGCAAGAATATAATCAGGAATATTGGGCCTGTGCATGTTTTGAATATGGTATCCGAGCTCATCGTAGCCCATTTTGGATCAAGTACCTCTGCTTCGCGCTCAAGCGAGGCTGTTCCCTTGTGTTTTTTTCACCATGGACGCGTCCGCGATGGGAGTCCAGGTCCCCAAGAAGAGGAGGAAGAACACGAATGTCTCTCGCAGATCCGACCTCGACGCGTTCGAAGCCGAGTCAGCCGACTTCGCCAAGACGGCGCGCCAACACGAGAAGGGCCTTGGGCCGCTTTCCGTGCCAACTGAGATCTCAATTGGGAAGAGGTTCCAGGCACTTGGAGCACACGAGAGCACGGAGTCGTGCGCGGCCTCCGCGGCGAGCACGCCAGCACCGTTCCAGGGCATGGTCGTCGAAAGCTACTCTGACGAGACGGCGGCGGAGGCAGAGAAGCGCGTGCTGGCGCAGTATGACCTGAAGAAAAGCACACCGCAAGCTGCGTCGGCCGAGTTGCCGCTTGAGATCGTGGAGATGTAACAGACCCTGGACTCTGTTGGTGGTAAATTCGATCTGCGATCGAAGATTGGTGCGGCGTGGGCCTACGAGAAGTCCTGCAATCCAGACCTCAAGAAGCGGTACGAGAAGGTGGGCACCAAGAGGGACGCCCAGCAGTCCGTTCGCAGAGAATGGCTGCAGAACAGGATCGGGGCGAAATTGAAGGAGCACAACGAGAAGAACACGACGTACGAGGAGCTCGACGCGTGCATTGGCAAATACAAATCCCTCACGAAGATGTGGAAGGACGAATGCGGTACCAAGGCTGCCTGGTGCATCGCCCAGAACGTAGCGGAGACGAACTTTCGGCTGTACACGGATGGCCACACCGTCAACGGCCACCCCTACATCAAGTACAATACCCAGAAGAATATCGTGCAATTCCTGGAGCTCTCCGAGGAGGTAGGCCGCAAGCACACGACCGCCTGGAGCAGTATCAAGCAGTACGGTGGCAAGGACGGAGCTGACGAAGATGACCGCCGTGGCAAAGAGGGGGCGAATCGCCCGCTCAAGAGGCCTGCAGCCGCGCTGACTACGACGCCAGATGCAAAGCAGATGGGCGCTAGCATCAAGAAGGCAATGCAGCTGTTCTCACATGCCACCACTACGAAGATCAACTGCGGCGCGATCGAGCACGCCATCAAGACGGATCCTGCATGGGTGCGGTTCAACACGGAGACAGCTACACAACCCTTGCTTGCGGAGAAGGCCAAGCTGGAGGCGGCCCTGCAGGATCCCCTGTGGAAGCAGATGAGCAAGAACTCGACGAAGGAGTTCCCAGCCTTTGCGAAGAAGACCTGGACCTCGAAAGAGATCGACAAGATGATAAAGGGATCGGGGCTCGAGAGTGCGACATCAAATTTAGCGCAGGAGATCGAGATGCTTCAGGCCCAGAAAGCCATCAGGGACAAGAAAGCGCAACAATCGTGAGGCGTCCCACTGATGCTTCACCCGCTGCCCGTCAACCCTCCTCCTCCTCCTCCTCCTACTCCGTGTGTCCAAATGGTCCCTCCTACTCCTCCTCCTCCTCCTCCTCCTCCGCCTCCTCCTCCTCACCTCCTCCTTCTCGTGGGCAATGGGGCACTCTCGAGCCCAACGGACGATGCTTCGAAGGTTTATCAAGCATGATTCGGAGGTTCAGCAGACCTGACGTGTTATGAAGTTTATTGCTATGAAGTTTTATGAAGTTATGTGAAGTATTATGAAATTGATGTTTTGTACTGTGTTTTCACAGGTTTGGTGAGCGTCTGAGATTTCATGAAGTTGCGGTGTTGATTGCTGAAGTTTGAACTTCAGTACTGAAGTTGGTGTGAAGTTCCATGAAGTTTTGTGACGTTCTCTGAAGATCGTTTGGGCTCGAAATCGTGGTTCGTGTGGGCTTCAGACCTAAGTTTGCGCTCAGTGGGCAGCGGTTTCGTGGTAATGCATTGGGCTGCAGTCCCGCAGCCGATCAGTTGCACAGCATATACGCCGAACAAACTCTGCAAACAAGAAAAACACGTTACCTCCTGGGGGGGCGCATAGTTTGAACAAGCAAGGCGCAGGAGCAGGAGGAGGAGGAGGCGGAGGGGGAAGACGTGGAGGAGGAAAAGGAGGAGGATAACGTGGCTTGAAAAGAAAAACCTGTTGCCAGGAAGAGGAGGATGATAACATCGCTGGAGAGGACGATCAAGCTGCTGCCAGAAGGCCTGTAAAGCTTTTGTTCCTAGATTGCGCCACACAGATTGCATCACGCATTGCGCATCGCGAATGCAATGACCTACCGTTTGGGGCCCACGCTGACACACATAAACATGCTTAGACGGGACAACAGATACGGAAAACGGAAACCGACCACTTTGGGACGAAAATGGTCGGTTTTGTTATGTGGCCAGACGACACCCATCCGCCCTAACAGCACGCACGTGCAAGCACTGATTATGGGTGTGCGGAGCGCATGAATTGTTCCAGGGAGCGGGGCACGTAAGACACCACTGCCAATAATAATACATCCATTGCGGAATAATGAGGGTGAGGAGGAGGAGGGAGGAGGGAGGAATGAGGAGGAGGAGGAGGAGGGAGGAGGGAGGAGGCAGGAGGGAGGATCGAGGAAGCGTGAGGGGAGGGGGTCGGAACCCCTTCTGCGGACTCGCCGCCTGTCCTACACAACATGTAAACGTATTTGCTCAGGCCATTTTGGCTCAGACATCTGGCGACCATGGGTCGCAAAACAAAGCGGCCGCGCCCCGAGCTGCCGCCATATCCATGGGGAGCTGCCGAGAGTATGCCATGGGACTGCTGTGATGATTCAGGCTCACTGGAAAACCCTAGACATGAACTGAAAGAGTATTTGATCCACCTCAAGGCTACAGGGATCCTGACAACGAAGCAAGCATGCCTGATCGCTCATTTCTCATCGCGTGCTGGCGCAAACGGAATCGCCGACTTGGGCTACCCCCCTGGACGGCAGACAGGGAAGTACAGCGACCACTGGGACAGAGTGCTTGGCACGTCGCCCTGGGACGAGGCATACTACGATGTGGAATTGCAATGCTGGCACAGGGCGGACGCGACCACGGAAGTAAAAGCTCTGCCTGCAGTTCCACCGCACCCAGCTCTTCTGGAAGAACTCGTTCGCTCAAGTCCAGATCTTCAGAAACAGTTGGGCGACCCGATCACATCAGGTAATCTAGGGCAAACTTACGCTCAGCATCCAGTTGTGCAGGCGCGCTTGCCTGGTGAATGCGTTCTCATTTTCGCCATTTACGTTGACGGGATCAGCTTCACAAAACGAGATTCGATTCCGGGCATATTTCTTCACAACTCGGCTAGTGGAATTCGCCATCTAGTGACGCCTCTTCGAAGTTCGGAGATGTGTGGCTGCGGCTGTCGCGGATGGTGCAGCGTGTTTCCCATGTGGCTTATGATTGCATGGTCCATCGGTTATCTAGCTGAGGGCCTTCACCCAACGGCTCGCGAGGGTGGCTTCCCATGGAGAGATGGAGGTGACGACGTGCGGAGTCACGCAGGGCAGGCGCTCGGATTCAAAGCCGTCTGCCGTTTCATCAAAAACGACCTCAAAGAACTCGCATCCAGCTTGGGCTTGCCAGCTGCAGGGTGCAATTCGGCACCATGCGCCTTGTGTTGCGCCCCTAAAGGAGAATGGTCTGATGTCAACGGGTTGACTGCAGAAGGGACAGGCTGGAGGCCCCACGACCTGGCCGAATAGTTGACCTCCGTGCGAAAGTGCGAAATCATTTACACTGGTGAAGCAGGTTTTGTATTCTGACATTCGCCCGTGGGGCAACAGAGGGAAGTGCCTAATTCGTGATGTCCCTCATCTGCTCCTGAAAAAGGCGATAGGCTCGAACCGATTGCTACCCTCCCGTACACGGACATGTTCGACTCGTTGCGACCTCGGCCAGGCGAGACACTGAGCGTTGTTTTCTGGAGGCGCTCGGAAGAGACGAGAGCAAGACATCGCAACCCATTATTTTCCGAAGCAACGTTCATGTGTCCATCTGGGTCCTTAGCCATTGACTGGCTTCATTGCCTATCCCTCGGGGTGTTCGCATATTGGATCAATATTGCGCGTTGGGAACTAATCGATTGCAACACGTGCACCTGCAGTGGCACCACTAAGGATGACATCGTCGGATGCACGCTAGGGATCATGCGATCAAAGATGGTCCAATGGAGAAATTCAGAGGCCAAAGCAGGCAAGGAACATACATTACCAACTGACGTTACTGTTGGCATGCTGGGGAAACGGACGGTTCCGTCCAGCCTTGAAGGCGCAGAGGCCAATAGTGTTCTGACGCTCCTCGTGACACATGTTCTGGAAAGAAGGAAGGCGGTGTTCAATGGAGAGAGATGGTCGAACATCGTTGGCGCAAGTAAAAATCTGTATGTTATGCTTGAAATGCTCAGGACGTTCAAAGGGGCAGCCCCGAGGCACGCCATCGATGACTTTGTTCCTCTGGTTAAATCATTTGAAAGACATGCAAACCATATTGGCATGCAATTCATTCCCAAAATACATTACACATGGCACATTGCGACGCAAAACATCCGTTTAGGCTCACTGTCCGCTGCTGCCAACTGGAGGGATCAGCAGATCAATGGGTACTTTAACGCAGTAGCCATGGCTGCTCACAGAATGGTCTGGCACCGACGGGTGCTGGGGGAGTTTCGCAGGGCGTTCGGCGTGGCAAAGACCTGGTGCACCACGCGTTTCAAATTAGCTACATATACATAATATGCAGCATGCCATCCACATGATCATGAAAACACGCTGACGTTGCCACGTTTTGATTGGTTGGGCATCGTTTCTCTTCGGTGCAGTGGAGTCGCCTTCCCCGCAATATTTCGTGCTGCCGCCATCCGCCGTCCTGCGCGCTGGTGTCGCCTCGTCTTGTCGGGTAGGGTTTCGTTTCGCTTTGGGGCCCTTGACGGCCCCCCCCCCTCGCCTCGAGCCAGCAAGGGCCTGAGCCAGATTTGGCTGGAGCTGGCCAAGAGGAGGAGGAGGAGGAGAAGGAATGTGGGGACTTGGGGGAGGAGGAGGGGGAGGAGGAGGGAGGAGGAGGGGGACTTGGAGGAGGGGAAGGAGGAGGGAGCAGGAGGAGGGGAGGAGAAGGAGGTAGGCCAAGAGGCCCCAAAGATCGCCCCAAGAGTACCCCAGGCGGCAAGTTCGAGCGACAACATTCGGTATCGCATAGAAGGGGGGGGAAGATCGTCCCAAGACGGCCCCAGAAGCCCCCAGGAGGGCCCCAAGACGGCCTAAGGGAGCCACAGAACGGCACAAGAGAGCTCTAAGACGACCGAAGAAGGCCCCAAGAGGCCCCCAAGAGGCCCCCAAGAGGCTTCCAAGAGAGCCCCAAGAGGACCCCAACAGCCCCAAGAGGACCCCAACAGCTGCCGTACACGATCGACTGTTTCCTATCTCCCGCGTCCCTGTTGGAACGCGGAATTAACGAACGCGCGCGATGGCGACGGCGCGCTGTAAAGTTGATGCCATGCAGCCGACCTTTCGAAAAATACACTTCCGAAGATACACTTCCGAAAATACACTTGGCCACAAACACCTTTCGAAAATGCACTTGGCTACGCACAGATTAAGAAAATAGCCTTGGACATTCTACATGTAATTTTAGACGTGAAAAAACTCCGGGGGGGAAAAAATAGACTTCGTAGACCTCTGTGCTGTCGTGTTGCTCCGGGTCGCGCTGCCCCCTGCCGTGCTTCTGGGGCCACTCGCGGATGTCAGCGTCCAAGGGCTGTTGGTTTCTGTCGTGCTGCTCTGGGTCGTGCTGCTCTGTGCCGTGCTGCTGGCTGGGACCACTCGCGGGTGTCCACGTCCGAGGGTTGCTGATTTTTGTCGTGCTGCTCCGGGTCGTGCTGCTCTTTGCCGTGCTGCTTGGACCACTCGCGGACGTCGACGTCCAAGGGCTGCTGCTCCGCGTCGCGCTGCTCTCTGCCGTGCTGCTGGGGCCACTCGCGGATGTCGGCGTCCAGGGGGTTGCTGCTCCCTGTCGTGCTGCTCCGGGTCGCGCTGCTCTCTGCCGTGTTGCTGGGGCCACTCGTGGATGTCAACGTCCAAGGGCTGCTGCTCTCTGTCGTGCTGCTCCGGGTTGACCTGCTCTCTGCCGTGCTGCTGGGGCCACTCGCGGACGTCGACGTCCAAGGGTTGCTGCTCTCTGTCGTGCTGCTCCGGGTCGTGCTGCTCTCTGCCATGCTGCCGGGGCAACTCGCGGATGTCCGCGCCCAAGGGCTGCTGCTCTCTGTCGTGTTGCTCCGGGTCGCGCTGCTCTCTGCCATGCTGTTGGGGCCACTCGCGGATGTCGACGTCCAAGGGCTGCTGCTCTCTGTCGCGCTGCCCCGGGACATGCTGCTGGGGCCCCTCGCGGATGTTGACGTCCAATGGCTGTTGCTCCCTGTCGCGCTGCTCCGGGTCGCGCTGCTCTCTGCCGTGCTGCTGGGGCCACTCGCGGATGTCCGCGTCCAAAGGCTGCTGCTCTCTGTCGCGCTGCTCCGGGTCGTGCTGCTCTCTGCTGCGCTTCTGGGGCCACTCGCGGATGTCGACGTCCAAGGGCTGCAGCTCTCTGTCGCGCTGCTCCGGGTCGCGCCGCTCTCTGCCGCGCTGCTGGGGCCACTCGCGGATGTCAGCGTCCACGGGCTGCTGCTGCTATCTGTCGCGCTGATCCGGGTCGTTCTGCTCTTTGCCGTGCTGCTGGTACCACTCGCGGATGTCGACGTCCAAGGGCAGCTGCTCTCTGTCGTGCTGCCCCGGGTCGCGCTGCCCTCCGCCGCTCTCATCTCTCTTTCTTTTTTTTTTTTTTCTCTTTCTCTCTCTCTCTCTCTCTTTTTTTTTCTCTCTCTCTCTCTCTCTCTCTCTCTATATATATATATATGTATATATATATGTCATCTCTCTCTCATTATCTCGTATTCTTTTTCTTTTTTTTTCTCTCTCTCTCTCTCTCTCTCTCCCTCTCACTCTCCCTCTCTCTCTCTCTCCCTCTCTCTCTATTATCTCTCTCTATTATCTCTCTCTCTCTCTCTCTCTCTCTCTCTCTCTCTCCCTCTCCCTCTCACTCTCCCTCTCTCTCTCTCTCTTTCTCTCTCTCTCTCTCTCTCTCTCTCTCTCTCTCTCTAGTCTCGGCTCGAGAGTGCCCTGCACTCAGACCGCAGCCGCGACGCGAAGCGCCCCGCCTCGGAGTCAGACTCCCAGGCCTCGCGAGACCGGAGGGGTCCCAGCAGGACCCTACTGATTCGCGTCACCTCTCTCCCCACCAGAGCGCCCGCCGCAATGGCCCCCGGCAAGCCGGAGCGCCGTCGCTCTTCCAAGCAGCCGCCGAGCTCACGTCCTGCTGCTGAAGGGTCTCTCCTCCAACGCAAGCAGGACTGCATTGCAGCTTTCAAGCAAGCGGGGTCTGACCGCCCCACGGCCGCATACAACGGGCTCGCCGAGCTGAACGCGGACGAGCTGCAGGCCACGTACGACATGCACAAGACCAACACAAAGAAGCTCGGCAGTGCCTTGATCCGCATGTGTGCCGCCAACCAGATCAGCTACACGCTGGATCACCACCAGCGCAGCAAGCCTAAGCGCATTGGTGGTGACACATCACACCCACCAGCTGCGTCCGCACGTCTTCAGGCTGCGGACGCCCAATTCATTGCCTTGGACCCGGCCTTCTGGAAGGTCCCAGTCCTGGCCGAACCCACATCACTTGACGACGGCAAGACGTACAAGCCCAGTATCAGCCTCCACGACTACGAGAGCGGTGAACGGCTGCTGCAACACCACCTCGAGCAGGGTAAGCGTACCACGGGTCAGCTTGCGATTGCTGTCATGGGCCCAAAAAACGATAACTACGTCGGTACCGAGCTCGCCGTCCCCGTGCTGAAGCGTCACCCCAAGGCGCCCAAAGTGGTCCACACGCACGTCCCCGTGACCGTGTACCAGCTGGGCACCAAGGAAGTCGCCTGCACGGAAAAAGTAGCCGTCGCCACCATCGATCCTGCCGACCACGTATGCTGGATTCGGGTGACCATACATGAAACCGAAGCCATCGCCGCAGTCCCCTCCATGCATCAGGCCTTCGAGGATCAGTTCTCGGGAGGTGCCCCCGTGAACGGTGGTCCACGCGCCAAGGGTCCTTTCCGAAGGGACTCCGCTCCACAGGACAAGGCGCGCCAAAACCAAAAGCACAGGGAGTCCAAGAAAGACGCTCGCCGCCAGGAGCTCGATAGTCAGCTCCAGGACACCTTCAAGGCCCTCTTCCACGGCAACTTTAAAGCCGTCACCATCCTCGAACCCTGCAAAAGCCTAGGCAGGTATGGATCGGGCGTCGGAAAGAGGTCCCTGGCTGCCACCTTCGGCGTCAGTCTTCAAGCGGTTGACAAGGTCTTGGCGGGTTCAGGGCAACTCGGCGCCACCTACGACCTCAGCAACGTAGGTGCAGACGAGCCCACTGCAGACAAGTACCAGACCGTGTGGTTCCCTGAGGACCAGCCCATCACGATGGCAGATGCGTTCCAGAAGTCGGTGGACTTCAAGGCCCTAGGAGTCGTCAGGCACGGCAAGTCAGGCTTATTGGGGATCCGTGTTGCACGAGGGTCAGACGCCGCCAAGGCTGCTGCCGTCAGCATCCGCGGCTGTGAAGCCACCCTCGCCAAGACGCGATACCGCATCACTGGCATTGCGGCACGCCACGCCACGCTGACCCAGCTTGCTAAGACTCTCACGGGCCCGTCCGTCAAATGGGACTGTGAGGTCTACCACACCGCCTGGGACCCAGCCACTTCGGCTCAGTTTGCCTTAGTGCGCGCCCATCGTCCCCCACCCACATATACGGTACAGGTCGCAGGGTGCCCCATCCCGTGGAGCATCACCGAGGCCCCGTTGGCTGAGGTGGTGCCGAAGAGGGACAACGTTACCATTGTCACCCCTACCACTATCACAGAGCCTGTGACGCCGCCAGCCCGTGGTGGCGGCTTCAGCCCCGCCACGGGCACACTCCTAACCAAAGCGGCCCAGAGCCCTTACCTCCACGACCTCATGACTGCCACGCCCAAAGGCAAGGGCGTCGCACCGCTCCCGATCCCCAAGGAGGAGCCTCTAGCCAAGCGCCACCGATCCTCCAGTGGGAAACGCGACGCCACGCCGCACGCAAGATCACACGGCGCCCCAGGCCGCAGCTCCTCTGCACCCCCGCACGGCACGGATGGAGCTGCCGAGCAGACGGCCGTCCAAGGACCAGGTGGTCATGACCCGCAACTTGGCACGGTGGCGGCTGAAGGCGGGGGCCACACGGAAGGGGACGCTGCCACAGCCGCCGAGGTACCAGGCGACGCTGACGACGTCGAGATCCTCTCATCAGGGGATGAATTCAGCGTGGCATCTCGCGAACTGAACACCCTCGGCGAACGCTTCGCAACGGCCCCTAAACTGTCAGATGCCGCCACGACCCGCATCCAACACATGGAACAACAGCACGAGCTGCTTGCCAACACGGTGGATAACATGCAGGTTCAGCTTGCGGGCGTTCTCTCATCCCAGGCCACACTCACGGAGCACGTTTCAGGTTTGGAACGAGGGCTTGCCACCGTCGTCACTCAGCAACAGACGGCAACTACCGAAGCTGCTGCACTGCGTGGCGACATCCAGGCCCTCCTCGGGCACCTCACGGGGGGCACCATCCACCTGCCACAGGTGGCCACCCTCGAAACAAAAAAGGAGGAAGCTGCATCAGTTGCCGATCCCGTGGCTGTCTGCGGGTGGATTGACCAGCCAGGCCAGGTCACCCCAGGGACGGGGCCCCCAGGGGCTGACAAAGGCAAAGACAAGGGTCGGGCCACTCAGGAACCCTATTGAAGGTGCCTCAGAGAGCCTGCCTCAGCCCTCCGAGGAAGCGCCTTCAGAGGCATCTCTTCTCTCTTCGCGTCGTATCTCTTTCTTGTCATATCATGTCAGTTTTGGCAGCAGCACGAGCAAGCTATCTGGTGTAGGGACACCTGTCATCTTGCTGTGGGTGTGTTTGTTGCAATGTACATGAGCATGCAGGGGTATCTGAGGATGCGTGCTGACATGCAGCTTTTGGCTCATCGCTCGCGCCGCCCGCCAGGCCTCGCCATCATGTGGCGCCTTGCCTGCAGCCTGGCCCTCCCCTCGCTCGCTGGAGCACACCCGTCTTCAGGCGGTGCGCCCCAGCATGGAGGTGAGGTTCTCCTGCGACACGCTGAACGTGGGACCCTTTTCTACCTCTACGATGACAGCATCTACAAGTACGATCACTGCACCATTTTGGACCCGATCGTGAACAGCACCGTTGCCGCGGGTCCGTGCGGCATAGGCCAGGCACACAGTGGCGGCTTCAGCCCCGCTGTTGTGCCCCGCTATTGCCCTACGGGTCTCACCACTCCCCTGTGCGCTAGGGGCGAACCCGAGGAGGACCCTGCTTTCTGGCACCTGATGATGATCCGCGCCCGGCTCATACCGTGTGCTGCGGCGTGGGCACCAGGTGAGGACAACCAGGACATGTTCTGGGCATGGCTCGAGGACTGCGTCCCGTACATCCTGGCGACGCTTCATCTGCCACAGTACGATCACCTCTTTCAGGAGGATTCTGAGGACACAACCGACGCCCTGCGTCAGCGCACCGCGGTCGACATGTGCGAGGACATCTGGCACAGAGCGGGCCCCGACAGGCAGCGCACCAACCGCAACCTCACTCGTATCCAGAGCAGCCGCGAGTACGCCACCCGCTACTTTGGCCTCCTTCTGGAATACCAGGGCGCTCGTGCCACGCTCGTCGGTCCTGAGGCTTTCACGGCACCTTTGCCGCCATACCTCTCACGGGCCCATGCTCTGCTGCCAAGAGGCCTCCCTCCACCCGACCAAGACGCCATGGCGTACCTCGCCGACGTGATCCTGCACCAACCGCCAGACATGCTGCCGCTCGTCGAGGCGGAGCTCGCCGCGGCGCCGATGGACGGCACCGATCAGGCCGCAGATGATCCCGTATCATGGCTGCTACAGCACATCGCGGCCAGCGATATCGGCAACATATCCATGGACTCGTTCCACGCGTCGGACGATAGCCAGGACGGCATCGATACCCAGGATCGAGACGGCACGACACCACCAGGCGACTCGGCCCAGCGTGACCGCGACAGTGAACCCTACTTTGGGCACACCTCGTTGCACAGCAGTCCGCCCCACAACTCAGCTCAGGCCGACCCCGGCGCACAGCTCAACGACGCTGAAGGCGTCACTGCCGCTGACGCGACAAGCCATTCCACTGCATCGCCAGCTCATGCCAGCCCGTGCAGTGGCGGCTTCAGCCCCGCTGCACCACTGGCTAGACCTGGACATCCCCAGACCGCAGGTGGCAGCACCACGCCCTTCACCTCTGTACACCGTGACAACGTGACTGACTCCAACCCCAGTGCCATTGACCACTGGCAGGCCGACATCGACAACGACCCCATCGATGATGAGTACCCAGATGCCAGCGGTTCCCACGAGCCCCAGCACAGCGCAGCGGCATCACGACATTGTGGCTGCCTCATCTGCCTCTTTGTGGCCACGTACGCCATCGCGATAGCAATGCCGTACAAGGACCAGATCGATGGGTACTTGCCGACACCGAGCCGAGACCCCAGCTACCGACAACGACGACGACGCAAAGCGACGGCACCAGGCCCATCGGTGTCCACCACATCCCGACGCAAAACGACATACAATGTCACGTCCACATTGTGGGCCACTCTCAAATGGACCAGCGTCAAACTCAGAGATAGCGTCTCGGGCGGAGCCACTGCAGTCGGGGTCGGCCTCGGGGGTGTCCTGAAATGGGCCAGCGGCAAGCTAGGGGCTATTGCCACGGGTGGAGTCGTGTGTGGTCTTCTACTCGTCGGTGCCAAACTTCTTGCCCAGGGAGCTGTCGGACACGTAGGAGCCCGCATCTGTGCGCGGGCCCTGGACTCATCCACAGCCCAGTGGTGCCTCCGCTGTTGCCAACCGAGCAGGAGGCCGCGGGACGAGGCCACATACAAAATGCCGTGCACGCTCGCCGACGAACACGACGACCAGCATGTGCACGCACTCCGACATCCGCTGCTACAGGAACACTACGCCGCAGCAGTTGCCGCCGCAGTCGCCGATGTCACTACCGCCACCACCGCCGCCATCGTCGAAGTCACTGCCGCCGTATCGCGAGCCTCGTCTGTCACACCAAGATCGACCAGCCCGTCTCCGCGAGACGGCTCCAAGAGCGGCGCGGCATTCGGTAACCTACCGACTAACGAGGATGCCACAGCACACGGCAGCGACACCGAGGCAAGGGAAACGCGTGAGCGCACCCACGATAGCCCGTGGTCCATCTTCCGACATGCTGACGCTCGTGGTTCCTCCCCCGACGCGGACACCCAACCACCACGACGGCGAGCACGCTATGCATCACCCGACAGGCCCCAGGCGCCTTCAGGCCCTGGTATGCCTTACACAGCCCTCAAGCCACCGACACGCAACTTACGCAACACCATCCAGCGCGACCCAGCGGTCCCCGTGCCGCCGAAGAGCATACTTAACGCCCTGTATCAAAACGGCTTTGCGCTAGGAAACAGTGGCGTGTCTACAGAGGACATCAAAGACGCTCTGCGACTCCACGACCATCCTCGATTTACTCATGATCCAACACTCCAAGCGCTGGGGCCGTGGACGGACATCATGCAGAGGCCACCGAACCGCCTCACTTGGGTGCTGGAAGACTCGGGCGGGAACTCAGGCGAGACAATCTTCCCATACCTCACGTGGGACCTCCGCCAACCCACCACCGACGCGCCCACTGTCTTCTGGCATGGGACCCGCGGCGACCTTGCGGCCCGTCTTGCTGCCAGTGGAGGGCACCTCTTGCCAGGTCCCCGCCGTGAAGCGAAGGGCCGAACTGGCACCAACGTTGGCCGCACGTACGCGAGCGTGCACCCTTCGCTGGCCGCGTGGTACGCAATGCCGCCCCACCCGCCCTACAGTCTTGAAGACGACACCCTCGCGTGGGGACCCATCGCACTCTGGATGTGCGAGGCCACCCAACCACCGCGCGGGGAAAACAGGCACAACTACGTGAAAGGGGAGGCCCACGGAGCGCGCCTCATTTACCCTCGGGTCCTGAGCCTCCTCATCCGCATGGACTGGTGTGCCCCCACAGAAGCTGCTTCCAGGTGCCGTGCCCTTCCACACGCCTATGGCATGGGCGACTGCGCGCACGCCCTCCACATCGCTGGCTACGATCATCCAGATCTCCGTGAGGCGGCTGAAGCTCACGACCAGGAAGCTAGCACCAGGCGCAGACCAGCCATCGCGGCAGCATGGCCACCGCCGCAGGCACTATACTCGCCAGAGGCAGCGCGAGTATGGGCCAAACAGCACTACGACACGGAAGCAGCCACCAGGGATGACCCTAACCAGCCCCGCCCACGCGTCTCGCTTCACATGCTCCAGCTGGACCCGAAACCACTCATCGACCTGGTGTACACTGGCTTGCAAGCTGTCCCCGTGCGGGGGCACCCTGACGCACGCGGGTCGCGCCCCAGCGGCTCCAGCCCTGGGGCCGCGTCGGGCCCACCACGCACGTACAAGTCAGGCACAGCCCTGGCGCACAGTCCAGACCGCTCATCGACGTCATCTGGAGCCGACGAACGCCGTACGCCTTCCCTCATCAGCGCGGCCGCCGCCCTCGCCCGAGGCCGTGCCCGCCCACGACGATCTGCCTCTCGCTCGTCACGACAGAGTGACGGGAACTCCACCTCAGACAACAGTGGCATCGAGACGTGGGAGCACATTGTGACGGAAGAGGAGCCGACTGCCTACCACGTCCTCGCCTACCACGTCCGTGATGTGCGGACCCGTGTCAATGCCCCTGGCATCGAGGTCTGGCTTGACCCTGGTGATCACCACGACGGTGCCTACTTACCGTGGGGGACGACAGTCATGGGCCACCGCGTTATTGACCCTGCGGTGGCGGGGCGGGACGGCTGGGTCATCCTCCACCACGACCACGGCGACACCACTACTAAGCTCTGGGCACCGACCCAAGTCCACGTCAAAGCGGACGACACCTGGCGCACCGTCATGGTACCAGCGGACATGGGGCCCCAGTGGATCAGGTGCCATGCCGAGGACGCTCGCCTCCCCGCCGAGGTTGTCCGCACTACAGGCCAATCCTGGTTTGCTGACGTCTGGCCCTTGTGGGATCGCCCGCGACCCCACCCAGACGACCCAGGCACAAATGAGCATGCGCTCCCGCCTTTACCAGGACGCTGGTCTTGCCTACAGTGTCGATTCCAATGCTGTCAGTACTGTGCGGCTCGCCGCAACACGCAGCTCGGCACCTCGGGCCAACCAACGTGCCCAGACTGCGGCCGCAGCGGACTGCGTACACTCATGGACTGGTCCACGGACTACTCGTGCAACAGTTGGACGTGTGCATACAGCACCAACAACAGGGACTCCGACACATGCTGCCTGTCCAGCAGGTGCCCCCATCCCCCCAGGCCACACAACCTGCTCGACGTCCGTGCCACAGGGATGCCGCCGCACATCCTTGCCCGCCAATTCGGCAACGCGCCAGCCCTCCACGACCTTAAGGAACCCCCCCGAGCGCCTTCAGGCCCCGGGGGGGAACCTCCACAACCAGGGCAAGCAGGCTACCAGGGTCAATGGTACTTCCCACCGCAGCCGCGGCGCGTCCCCAGGCAGGGACTGCCTGACGGCACAAGGCGGCCACCTGGATTCACAGGAACGGGGATGCCCGAAGAACCTTCCCCCGACCAACCGCTTTGGAGGGAAGGCTACGTGCTCTTCAGTCCCCACCAGGCCCTCAAGGAGGAATTCACCTTCAACAAGACGGTCCGCCGACCCTACTCCCTAGCCATTACCAACATGTACAGGGATCGTGTCACGGTCAGGACCGTCTGCGAGTCGATCGCCGAGCGCATCCACACTACCCGCACCCGCTGGCGAGATGTGGTACTGTACTGGGACGCCGAGGGTGGTCCTGGGCCTCAAGCCCTCGACTACGACATGCGACTCTGCGACGCCATGGTGAGCCGTGCCACGACCGAAGCCGAGCTAAACCACGACCGCAGCAACCGTGGTAGTTTCTGCCTCTATGGACCAGCGCACCAGCGAGCCGTCAACATCACGGCGATCTCCGAGCCGCAGAACATCGACTACATGGAGCATGTGCGGCGATACTCACCCGTAGGGGGGACCTACCCTGACCACGCCTTCGAGCACGTCTATCGGGGCTGGCAGCGGCCCGACGTGCCCACCATCCTCCCCGACACCCGTCCCCTCTCGAGAGCCGACTGGCAGCGTCACCAACAGCACCAGCAGCGCATCCAGCAGCGGGACCAACGTGACGCAGGACAGCAGGGCACGCCACGCTACCGCTCCCCCGCGCGAGTCCCGACAGGCGGTAACACGGCCTACGACGGGGTTGCCGCCTACTACCGTGGCCCCATAGGTGCCAGGCCCGCGGCTGCTGGAGCAGCCGCCTCCAGCTACGGCCACGCCCCCCACGCCAGGGTACACCCAGCGGTCATCGGCTACCCGCGTGCACCCGTGCAGGCCCTAAGGGCCACCTCGCCAGTGCCAGGGTCCACGCGCGCCTGGGGCCTTTACTCAGGCCGACATGATGGCACCTCCAGCAACCAGCCCGCAGTGATAACCCCTGCGGCTTCAGCCCAGGGGGCTGCAACAAACCGTGGCAGGGCTGGGCGCCCCGAAGGATGGCGTGATGCGAACGTGCGCGCTTGGCAACCGCGCCAGCACACGCCCCCGCCAAACGTGGCTGCAGCACTGCGCCCTGCCCAGGCAAAACCTGCCCCACCTGAGCGGGAGAGGCAGCCGCTTACCCCGCTCGTCCTCACGCACATCCAGGCGCATCACAGCGCCTCCCCGCGGCACAGCGAGGGAAGCGCCCACCACGTCAGCCCCCGCCCCGACGCTGTCGACCCCGACCAGGCCACAGCCACGGCGGAGGGCGGCACAAGCGCCTCTCGCCAGCCCAGCCCATCACCCTGCGCGGCGCCGATCCGATCCCCGAGCAGGGCGGATTCCGAGCGCGCTAATGCCCAGGCGACCTCGCCACGCGACCGCCACACGGGCGGGCGCGTCCCGCGCAGCAGGACCTGCAGCCGCCACAGTTCACGCAAGGCCCCAGGGAGCTCCACGAGCTCGCCGCCTCGCGAGACTCAGGCTGATGGCCGAGCCCCCGAAGTGGTGCCACGCTTCGGAGCCAGCGTCATCGAACCTGGCCAGGTCGACCTCGAGCCGACGCCGTCCACGGACCACGAGCCGCCGCTGCCCACCCGCGTGATCGTCCCCATCGACGAGGCGCCAACCTTCGACCCGTTCAAGAACAAGTACCGTGTCAAGAACCTTGTGGCGGGTTTCGGCGGTGGCTCACCGCTCTCACCTCAGAGTCGGGGCGGAGCCCCCGCCACCTCAGCTGCTGCCGCGGCAGCGGCGGCCCCGCGGGGAATCAGCCCTGTCCGCAACGTGGGCCTCACGGCAGCGGGCATGGACGAGGCCCAGCGCCAGGCCTCCGACCGTGCTGCTGGAGCTGTTCCACCAGATGCTGCTCATCAAGATACTGACGGGGCGGGCGCGCCACCGCAGGAGGGACCAGCGGTGTCGCGTGCGCAGTATATGCGCGTGCGTTGTGCCGCCGCCGCGCCTAGCCGCCGCCGCTGGTTCGCTTTTGTTTTTGTGTTCGGCAGGACGGATCGAGGAGTCGCCTCCCTCTCCCTCTGCTGCCGTCTCACCTCTCCTCCCCTCGTCCCCTACGGTACTGGAGTGAGGAGGATTTTTCGTGACATTTTTACTGACGTTTATGAACCCCCCCTGGCGCAGTGCCGACCGTGTCCCGCCTATACTTCTGGCCTGACGGCGGCTTCAGCCCCGGTCAAGCTAATCCATAGGAACGCCATGAGCTCCTACTGTGGCCAAGCCTCCTACCTGGGCGAGGGTCAGGCTGACCTTCACCGTGCGGGGCGTGCAAACCCCAGTTCCACCGATGGAGACGGGCCAGGTCGCTCCATACACCTCGTCAGCCTTAACATCACCAGTCTCTCAGCGAATTGGCCAACCATCACCGCCCTTGGTGTCGACCACAACGCCGCAGTCATAGCACTGCAGGAGACCCGACATGCCAAGCCGACTAGACAAGCCATCGCTACCAGCGCCGCCAATCCACTCCACGGAGGATACCACGCCAGTCTTGGACCTGACCTAGATCTGGCGCGAGCCCAGCGCAGAGCTGCCCACGGCGGCACAGACCACACCGTTGTGGGCAACACTGGCGCCTCGGGAGGGGTCGCCATCCTCTCTAAGGATGCCATTGTCGACTCCACTGTCGACGACAATGCGCCCTGTATCGTCGCCCTCAAGGCCAAGAAAAGATGGCACGAGGTCTTTCTCCCGCTCTGCACTCAACACCGCCGCAGGCGGCGACGAAACAACCACGGGCCCGCGGGGATCTACATAGCGAGCCTCTACGGGATTGCTGGAGGAGACAGCACAGCTCTTTTTCGGCTCGCTGACTGCGCCGCCGCTAGGGTCGGCTCAGCCCCCTACTTCATCTGCATGGACGCCAATACGAACATCGACGACAATCCACACCTTCTGCACATGTTGCAGCACGGATGGTTCAACGTTGCTGAGGGCACACCAGACCACACCATGCACACATACGGCAATATCCCTGACTGGGACCGCGTCACCAAGTGCCCCCGCACTTCGCGCATCGATTATATCATTGCCAACCAAGCGGCGCGATCCCTTGTCACCGACTTCTGCTACCTTCGCGACTTGCCAGCGAAGTCTCATGTTGGCCTGCAGGTCACGCTAGACCTCAGTCGCCTCGACCATACGGCCCGACGTCTTCTTGCCCCCACGCCCTACCCTCCCGACGATGGAGCTCATGAGGGTCACGAGCTGCAGGCACTAGGGACCCTCATCGCTGGGCGATATCAGGACCGCATGGAACAGGCCGACACACGCGACGACGTGGAGCGCATGTTCGCCCTGGCTAACGAGGCCAGTCATGAGTACCATCTCACCCGTCTGCGCGACCTGCCACCTCCACCGCCCGACCACCCAAAAAAGAAGCCCCCCACCATGCACGGGCTCACGCCCACGTTCGAAGATCGACCAGTTGTCCCCCGCGCCTTCCCCACCTACGGAGCTTCCACGATACACATGAACCGACTGCGCAAGCTCCATCGGCAACTCTGTGAGCTCCGTTTCATCGGACAGCACCATCATTTGGATTGCCGTGCTATCCCGCCGTACCTCGCGCAGCGCATCGACTGCACGTGGACCGCGGCCCGCCTCTTATGCCACAAGCTGCGCCCCACGGTTCTCCTAGACTTCCCCGAGGCCTGGACCCCCGACGAGCCAGTGCCTCACGGAGAGCACCTTGACGTTTTGATCCAACACCTCGACTTGGAGCTGGCGCGACGTGCGAACCGTGCCAAAGCTGAACGCATCAAGATATGGGCTGAGGGCGTCCGCGAGCCAAGCGGGCGAAAGGCGGCCATATACGCACGGGCTGCTGACAGCTCGCCCACGGCGTATCTCCGCACGCCTACCACACCTGACGATACGCAACTCCACTGCGACACCAACGCCTTTAAACCTGACGAAGCTTGCACGGACGACAGCGACGCTGACACCGAAGCTGGCGGCTTCAGCCCCAGCGACGGTAGTTCGCCCGACACGGACAGCGACGAAGACCACACTCGTGAACCACCACCTGCGCAAGTCCCCGACATCCTCCCTGCCAACGCCATTGTTGCTAACACCAAGGACATGCTGAAGCTCATGGTCGACACCTGGGAGCCCATCTTGGGCAGGTACCGTGCACGTGCGGGACATGACGCCGAAGCCATGCCGACGTGGGCCGACTTCTACGACGAGTACCGACAGGAGCTGCCTACGCCATCACCAGCTACCCCTTTCCACCTCACCGACGACCAACTCATCCACTTCATTCGCACCCGTTCACCGCGCCGCGCGGGGGGACTGGACGGCTGGACTACTAAGGAGGCTAAGGAGTTACCCGACGACATTCTTCGCCTCTTCGCCAGCGTCCTACGCGCTATGCAACGCACTGGCACCATCCCAGAACCCCTCCTCCACGTGCCAAACCCGTGCCTCCGAAAAGGCCGAGGCGAACTCCCAACGGACCAACGACTTCTCTCGGTGCTTTCCGTTTGGATGTATGCGTGGGAAGCGCCAGCTTACCGCAGCCTCACGGACTGGCGGAAAGGATGGACCCACGCCACGAGTTTTGGCGCTGTCCCCAAAGCTACCATTGGGGACGTCAGCACCTCTCTTGCCCTGCGCATCGAACACGCCAGGGCCTTACTCCTTCCCTTAGCTGGAGCTGCCCTGGACCGACAGAAGTGTTTCGACTACCTCATCACGGACATCTGCCTTAACCTTGCGCTTCACGCGGGGTGTCCCCAAGACATCGTTACTGTCCGCAGAAACTTCTACAGTCGCCACAAACGCTACATCCGCATGAACGGTGCGTACTCTAAGGAACTGGCCAGGACAAACGGTCACCTCCAGGGAAGCTCTTGGTCCCTGGACGACATTAAGCTGCTCATGTGTGTGTGGACCAAGAGACAGCATCGATACGTTCCGCGATCACTCAGCACTACCTTTGTTGACGACAGCAACTCCACTACCCACACCGCGCCTGAGTTGCAGAAATCTCTTGATGAAACCGCCAAGTTTGATCGATTTTCAGGTCAACGCATTCACCCTGGCAAAGTGGCGGGGTGGGCGCTCACCGACGAGCTTCACACCGCCGTTACCCAGCTCACTCTGGCGGAACGGCCCTTACGCGTGGTCGACTCCTTCAAGCTCGTCGGGAGTTACATCAACGCCGAGGCAGCGCCGGCTCCAGCCGCGCTTAACCTCACGGCCACCGCTGACGCCCGTGTTCGCAGGGCGACTAGTCGCCTGCCGCGCATTGGCAAGCTCCCATCACCGATGCTTATTAAGGCGCGGCACGCCCGTTCCCTTGCTGCCAGCGTCTGTACCACGGGCACCGACATTCAAGCCCCATCAGGCCCCGTCAAAACTGCCTACAACCATGCCCTTAAGGCGGCTATCCGCCCCAAGGGAAACAGGTGGGTCGAGTTTTGGACTCTCATGGCCGTGTGCGTCCCAGGACACGCCCTGGAGATTGACGCCATTATGCAGCGTGAAGTCTTCCTGTGTCTGCGGCGACAGGTTAACCGCGACGCTACTCTCTGCGGTCTCGTCAGGGATCTCCAACACCATGTCCAGACCCTTTTCGGGGGAGGACCTGTCGGACGACTTGTCCAGACGCTTCAGCAGCTCCGTTGGACCTGGCCCACATTTGGCATCATGTACGACGACTGGGGCTGTCAGATCAGTTGGCTGAACCTACCCCAAAACGCCTTCCTTCACATGCTGCGAGCCTCACAACGCAGAGCCTTTCTGAGAAAAATCAAGCCACGGCGTCATGACCTTGGACACCTGGCCTCTGTCAGACAGGGCCTCGACCTCTTCGCCAGCACGTGGCTCGCCCGAACGAAAGGAGCAGCCAAATGCAACGCATGGCAGCTGGCGCTCCTCCTTAACTACCTGTCGGGCGGGGACCACACCCAACAGCGACGATCCCGATCAAACACGTCCGCTGACCCCAGCCCCATCTGCCGATACTGCGACGAGGAGGAGGAAACTCAGGAGCACACTGTTCGCGGCTGCAAGTGCTGGGCCCGAGAAAGAGTCCCTCTTACCACCCTCATCAGTGACGAGCAGTGGGCCCGTCTTCCGCCGCACACAAGACACTGCGGGCTCTTCGATGGAGACCCAGCCCTCCTCGACCTGCAGGCCGACCTCGCGAGGGACCCGCTACCTCAGCCCATACCGCGGCCCCCACCTGAGGGAGATCCTGCGGCTTCAGCCCAGGACTCCTACACCACCTACCTTGACCATGACACTGGTTGGACATGGGTCTACGCTGCCACGGACGGTGCATGCACCAACCAAGCCATCCCATTGCTTGCACGAGCGGGCTACGGCGTCTACTACGGCATCGACCACCGCATGAACTACAGTGCACGCGTTCACGGCATCACGCAGAACGCACAGCTTGCGGAGACCCTCGCCATTGTCCACCTCACGGCATGTGCCGAACGGCCCGTACACGTTTTCGTGGACAACCAGGCGGTGGTTGACGGTCTCCAAAGGATCATCGACGGACACTCACCACCGCAGGGCACGCACGTGGAGCTCTGGGAAAAGATCCACCGATGCGTCATGGCCAAGCCCAACATGTTCCGCGTCGAGAAAGTCGCTAGCCACCAGGGCGACATGGGCATCGACCTCGGGCTCATCGGGCCCATCGCGGAGGAGTTCAATCGTCAGGCTGACGCCCTCGCCACAACGGCGGCACGTACTCATAACCTTCCAGACGACATTGTCGAAGCTGCCAAATCACGACATCGCCAAGCGACCGTGCTTCATGGAGTCGCTGTCGCCATCTACGAGCGTAGACACCGTACACTCCCCCTCCCACACCGCAGGGCTGGGTTCACAGCTGCGGAACTCAACAAAATGGAACCAAACCCCCTGCTGTCTGACCAGGCACCACCCGCGGCTGGACCAGACATCCCACAGAACCCCGACGAGCTCTGGGCCGAGGCCCAACGGGCGATATTCGACGAACAGGAGGACGACCCGTTCGGCTTTGGTGGGGGCCTGGACTTCCTGGGCGACGGGCCAGCCAGCGCCAACCCTGCCCCGTCGGGTACCCGCACGGCGCCCCCGACTCCGCCATTGAGAGCGGCAGCGCACCCACATGACAACGCCGCTCATTTTCAAGACGCTGACGAACAGGAGGATGACCTGTTCAGCTTCGGTGGGGGATCGGACGCTTTGGACGACGGACCAGCCAGCGAAAACCCCGCCCCGTCGGGAAACCTCTCGATCCCTACTGCGACTCCGTCCCCGAGAGCGATATCGCCCACATACGATGATATCGGCCACCGCCAAGACGCCGACCATGACCTGGGTGACCCCCGCGGACTGAGTGGCATGGAGGACGCACCGCCGATACCACACGCTGCCGACCATGCCGCCCTACCGAGACGCCAACCTTCTACGCGACCGACCTCAGAGCCCTTGCACGGCATCACGACTGGTCCCACCGCGCAAACCACTCCGCCCCCCCACCGCCGGCAGCCCGCGGGGGCGGCTTCAGCCCCCCCGCAGGGTACTAAACCAGACAGGCCCTCGTGCCCCATCCACGCTTCCATCGTTGCTGAGCGAGAGGAAGCGGCTCTCCCGACCTCTCGGGGCGTGGCCCTAGCGGCTCCAGCCCTGGGGTCGCGTGGCCCCTCCAGTCACCCTTCAAGGGTGACGGACGACAGCGTACAGGGTGCCGCACTACGCTAGTCCACCATTTGGACAGGCGTACCGAGGACCTCGCCTCTGTCTCGAGGCCCTCGGCTGCTGGCACTGAGCAGCCACCCCTCACCGACCGCGAAACCGAGCTGTCACAGGCTATGGCTGCTCTCCAGCAGAGGTGCTTAGCTCTCGCCGCGGACCTCGCCGCCGCCCAAGCTCGTCAAGGCCCTCTACTCCAGCGCCTCCACAGCGCTGGGCGAGCCTTTGCCGAGCTGCTCACGGCCTCGCCCGATGGTGCCGTGCCGTCACTCAACATCCAAGCTATGTTGTCATCGTTCCGCGGCGCTCCACCTGGTGCCCCGCGCTAATCTCCTCCTTTCTGCCTGCCCGTGTGTACGCGTGGCTCCGCGTCCACGGTGTCAGGGCGTGGGGGCGGGGGGTGCCCCGTCACTGCGCGCCGCTTAGCGGCCAAGCGCCCAACTGGCGGTCTGCCAAGCCGCCTAGCCACGTGCCAGCACGTCGCCTTTCTTGTTGGGGCCTTTTTCCTCACGCGGTCTGACAGGTGAGATCTTCATCGTCTGTCCGCCGTCTGTAGCGTCTGTCGCACTGCGCCGGGGGAGGGGGTTTTTGTTGCCCGCCCTCGTATCTAAAGGCTGCACCGCCGCAAATAGTGCTTGCGAGTTGTCGCACCGCAGTGCGCCTCGCGGACGGACCCTGGTCCGCCTACTTGTCCGATCTCTCTCTCTCTCTCTCTCTCTCTCTCTCTCTCTCTCTCTCTCTCTCTCTCTCTCTCTCTCTCTCTCTCTCTCTCTCTCTCTCTCTCTCTCTCTCTCTCTCTCTCTCTCTCTCCTCTCCCTCTCTCTCTCTCTCTCTCTCTCTCTCTCTCTCTCTCTCTCTCTCTCTCTCTCTCTCTCTCCGCCTATTTACAACCCTCGCCAATCCCCGATCGCCGCCCCCGTCTGACCTGCCCCCCCCCCCCCCGTCGTTCCACGTTATGCGGGGTCGGGCGGCGGCGGCGACAGCCCCGCGGCATCTTCGTCGCCGTCTGATCGGCCCAACTCCCGCATCACCAAGGTGCCATTTAGCCTCCTTCGTTGCTGCGGTGCCTTGCAGGCGCGCCCGCAGCTGCCCTCGGTTCAGCGCGCGGCGGGGCGCCGCGGTCTGCCTCGAGGCCTCCAACAGGCCAGCGCGTCTGACGGCGCCCTCGCTGCTGTCGCCGCCCTCGCGGGCGCGTCGCCAACTATTCAACTTCTACGCCATTTATCACGCCATTCATGCGCGTAGAAATTGCGCAGACATGGAGTCTTCGGTCAGAGGGGGGGGGGGGGGGGGGGCGGGGGGGCGGGCGCTCCCCAGCCGCCTGCCCCAGCGCCCCCCCCGCCCCTCCGGCCGCCCCGCCCCCCCCCCCCCCCCCCCCCCCACCAGCAATCCGCAATCCAGAAAAGATCCCCCCCCCCCCCCCTCTCCTCCACCCCCCCCGCAAACCCCCTCTCCCCCCCCCCCCCCCCCACCCCGCCCCACCGCTCCGCGATCGGATCGCCCCCCCCCCCCCGCGTGTCCGAGTCAGGTCGCGCGGTCTCGTTCGCCGGGATGTGCCTTGAGCGCCTTCTCGAAGAGAACGCCCGCCTTCGACGGTAGTTCCACGGCTGGCCGATTTTGACCACCGCGGGTCATCCTCGCCCTCCCCCCCCGTCCGCCTCGGCCCCCTCTGCCCCCTCGAGGCCCGATGGCGCCGCCGCGCCGCGCGCGGGGCGCGCGCGGCGCTTGGGCGGCGCTCGGCCGCCCTCGGCCAAACGGCGATGGGGGGGGGGAGAGCAATGCGAACTCGGAAAAAAAAGGGGGGAGCGGTCGAGGCGCGGGGCAGCGGCGCGACCAAGGAGAGAGGGCGAGGATTGGGCAGGGCTGGGCGAAGTAGACAGAAGCGGAAGTGCGAGCGAGGATGAGAAAGCGGAAGGCGACGAGGGAGAAGGGGGCGGAGAAGCGGTTGCAGGGAGCAGGGGCAGGACGGAGGGGGGGGGTCGAAAGAACGAGGGGAGACAGGTAACAAGATGCATCTAGAGGGGCAGCAGCATATAACTATGTAGTCTGAGGAGGAGGCGACCGAATGACAACGCCAAACAATGATGCAACCCGCTGGGCGACGACAACCCATCCAATCTGACCTTAGAAAAAAACATAAAAAAGATATGGATTGTGGAGTTGGATCCACTTTTCTGGATCCAACCTAGCTCTTGGATCCACTTTGGGCTGGATCCACTTTTCTGGCCCCAACATAGCTCTTGGATCCACTTTACCTCCAGATCCGAAAAGTGGATCCTGAGGACCTCTGGGGCGGCGGAAGCCCCACGCAGCCGCCCGCCTGGCGTCCAAGGCAGGCTTGAGCCAAAATGGCTACAGAGGAGAGGGGGAGGAGGAGAAGGAAGAGGAGGAAGAGGAGGAGGATGAGGAGGAAAAAAAGAGGGAGGATGAGAAGGTAGAGGAGGAGGACGAGGAGAAGAATGAGGCGGGGGGGAAAGAGGAGGAACGGGAGGAAAAAACAATGGGGGAGGGCGGGGGGGGAAGGCGGAGGAGGAGGAAGAGGAGGAGGATGAGGAGAGGAGGAGGGAGGAGAGGGAGAGAGGGAGGAGGAGGAGGAGAGGAGGAGGAGGAGGAGGAGGAGGAGGAGGAGGGGGGAGTGTACTGCAGAAGGCGGGGGGGCAGCACAGGGAGTGCACGACCGGCCGTGGCGGCGCGAGGCGGGGAGTTCACGACGGGGCGTGGCGCGCGACAGCAGGGAGAGCTTGACCGCTGCTACTTGTCGCTGCTGCAACGCGGCGGCGAGCCCGATGGCTGGCTCCCAGGCCTGCAGAGGGGGCAGCGAAACCCACTCTTTCGACCTCCTCCCTTCTGCCCGTCCTTGTCCTAGTTCTCGTCCTCCTCCTTTTCATCCTCCTCCTCGTCCTCGTCCTCCTCCTCCCTGCTCGTCCACATCTTTCTCCTCCTCCTCCTCTACCACCTCCTCCTCCTCCTCCTCCTCCTCTTCCTCCTCCTCCTGTTCCTTCTCCTCCTCATCCTTGTTCTTCTCCTCTTTTTCACGGTAACCTCGTAACCTCCTAACCTCCTAACCTCCTCATCCCTCTTTTCCTCCTCCTGATCCTCCCCTGCCTCCCCCGTCCCCTCCTCGTCCGCGTCCTCCTCCTCCTCCTCCTGCTCTTGCTCCTGCTCCTCCTCCTTCTCCTCCTCATCCTCCTTGCTGCTGCTGCTGCTCCTCCTCCTCCTCCTCCTCCTCCTCCTCCGCCTCCGCCTCCTGCTCCTCCCTCTCTTCCTCCTCCTCCTCCTCCTCCTGTCCGTGCTCCTCCCCCTCCTCCTCCTCCTCCTCCTGTTCTTCCTCTTCCTCCCCCTACTACCCTGTGATTATCAGCATCCCTTGTGTCTTCCAGCGCAACTGACGCATATGAATTGCCCCCGGCTACCCCATCAATGCTCGATTTTACGCACGAAGTGTCGTCCAAATTGTTTCGAATGTCGTCGTACAACTGTCCAGCGGAATGCAGTCCGTAACAAAATGATCTGACGGGGTAGTTATGCACATGGGGTTCTGGCGTAAGCTAATGACCTCGACCCAATGCTCTGAATCAGCATGTGGTTCAAAGACGCCGCATCAAAACACTGCGATGCGCGAGTGTCCAATATCACAATGGATTACATAGTTGGTGTAGATGAGGCTCAAAGCCCAATCGCCTGGAAAATGTACTTCTTCCCGCGGGTTCTGCTCGTGCATGGTCACAAGATCCAACTGGCCTGCGATCTTGCTACAGCAACTATTCCGCAAGATTGCCCGATCTCCGTGGGAACGAAGGGGAGGCGCATGCCGTTCAAAATAAACATTCACCATCTTGCACGTGAGTATCCTGAACGATGGCTGCAAGGGCATATCCGTGAGCGGGCACGTGCCCATATCGACGTCCACCAACGGATTGCAATCACATACCATAATGAAACGTCCCTCCGGGTCCTGCCACTGAAATCGTTCAAGGGTGCTCTGAAATGTACGCGTGACAATATTCGACTCGCTCCTCGCAGCGTTGGGCGCGCCATGCGACGCACCAACAGCTAGTTGGGGAAGTCCGTAATTGGCGCACGTGTCGGCCGCAAAAGAGCGCACATCCGCATCCACTCAACTTGCGATGGGCATCCGTCCAGGCATTGTCGCCATTACACACCTCGCAGATCACAGAAAATATCTTACACATGGGTACGCATGCAAGGAAATCCATGCTTTCTCTGCCGCTGTATGTCATCATGTCCACTGCCACTGTATTCAAAAGCCTCCCACCAGAGACGATTCCACAACAAGCGTGAATTACGCAAGAAAGTTTCAGCAACCTGTGAGGGGTGTGAAATCTCTCCCCAAGAATGTGTAGAAGGCGCGCACGACTTCGATATGCAATGGTGTCATGCTGAATTGCTTCAAGTCCTGTGCGTTTGAAACATATGATTTCGTTGTTCTGTTCTAATGTCTCCAGTGATATTCGGCGCCGTGAAATGATTCATGACATGGCCTTGCTATCAACGAACCAGACTCGCCAATATCGCCGGGGATATGCACCAATATCCATATCCGAAACAAGCCGACGGTGAAGGACCTCTACTCCACGCTTGTAGTTTGCTTTGGGCTGAGCCTAGGCCGCAGACCCCAGCATGCTTCCAAAGCGCAGCTAACAACCTACACAATCTGCGTTCCACAGGCGTGCTGGTGTCCCCGGTGTGGGAAAGCTTGACCCCATGCACGACCATTACTTCCACGAGCTAAACACGACGTGCGCCTGAACACGGAACGCAAGACTCTGAATGTGCTGATTCGGCAGTGGCCCAGACAGCATGAATTGTAGTGAAGAGGGCTTCCACTCGAAATTAAGCATGTAAACTGCAACAGACAAATCTTGCACCATGGACTTGAACATATCAATGCCGCCCGATACAAAGAAACTGTTCAGGAAACCCCAATCCTCTTCCTTATCGCTTCTCCTCCTCTCGTCCGGAAGAGGAGGTCCCCAGAGGCAAAAGGCATCAGAGTGAGAAAGCCGCTGGCGCCATCTGCTCGAGTCGCCACCGAGGGGTCTGCCCAGACACTAATGAAACGCCGCGATTGATTCACCAAGGAGGCCCTGAAGACCGCCCAAGAGGGCTTCAAGAAGAGGGCCTCCAGAGAGAGGCAAAACAAAAAGGTGTGCTCCGCAGGTTTCCGAAAGTGTTAGCGTTCTCGCCATCTCGCCGAACACCTGAAGACCACCCAGAGGTATCCGAAATGGCCCCAAGACGGCCCAAGAAGCCCCCAGGAGGGCTCCAGGACGGCCCAAGAGGGCCCCGAGGTGGTCCAAGAGCTCCCGAAAAACAACTGTCTCGACCTCTTCCCAAGGACCGGCTTTTCAACCTGGGCCGTTTTTTGACGGCCCTAAGGGCGGCCCTGGGACTTGGCCATGGATCCCAGAGGCCAACAGCTGCCAAAAACCTGTTGCCATGATCTTCGTCGCAGAGGTCTGGCTTTCGGGCCATAACGCGGGTCTCTGGCGGATGTTCGGGAGGATCCGAGCACCCCCCGAACGCCCTCGGCGAGGCGCAGCTCCTGGAGAGCACCCCGACTCTGAATACCTGTTTGGAACCGACGAAATCGTTCAAAAACCTCGGAATTCGAATCTCGGACTTCGAATCGATCCTGTCTCGGGCACACGCGAACATGGATGAGGGATCCGTGGATCTGGCGCGTGGGCGCCAGATCCACAGACCGAGGAAAATACCCCTGGGGAACGTGGCGCCAATGCTACCTCATGTGGCGACGGAGCGCGCCGATTTCGTGCGAAAGCCAAGCCCGCCGCTAACCCGCGCACCTTTATCCGTATTTGCGCTTCTTCCGTGACCACGAGCACGTCAGCCCCCGCTGTGGAGGACTTTGTTCGGTCACCCGTTCCAGCCACGAGCGGGGCTCCGGATGATCCGTAACTGTCTGCTCGAGAGGCGCTGGCTCGCCGCACGGGCACCAACTTGCGAGACCAAATTGTCTCGAAATGGGTACGGAAAAAATGGTTCGACATCCAACAGCAACTGTTGTCCAAAACTGGTAGCTGCCGCTGTTGGGCAAGCGCCGCCCTGCATCGAATGGACACCGTTCGTGGCGACGCCGACAGTGAATACGGTTCAAAATGAACAGGACCTGCTGTCAATCTTCAACCCCAGTGTCTCGGTAGCCATCTGACTCATGCAGAATTTGCAGGCAAGCTCACGCGAGACGAGGTGCTGTCCATGCGCCGAACATCGATACCTGGGGAAGGCTGGCCGAACCAAAGACGAAACCAGCACGAGGATAACATCGGGTGAGAATAAATCGAGCATCTCTGAGATGCCGCGGCGCTGGAGGATGTCTCGGGCGCCGCGGCCTTCGCAGAGCGTCCCGGAACGCTCTGAGAGCGTTCCGGAACGCTGTGGAACGGATGTACAGTCGGGCCGTTGACAAGGGGCGAAGCCCCTTGCCGGCCTCAAAGAGCGCGTTTCTTCATTTTTTGGCGATAGCGGGCGTTATAGGGGGGAGCGTCGGGGGGGGGGGGGGGGATAATATGTAACGACCCCCCCCACCCCCCCGTGTGGCACGGGCACCACAGCCGCGCCCGCGGGGGTAATATGTAACGACCCCCCCCTCCCCGCCGTGTGGCTCGGGCACCACAGCCGCGCCCGCGCGCACGACGACGATGAGCGACGAGCAACGAGCGACGAGCGACGACGACGACGACGACGACGCGAGCAGCATGTAGGTGGCGACCTGCCCACAGCGCCAGTGTACACCACAATGCTCGCGTGCACCACGGCGCGTGTGTACACCACAGTGCCTGCGTACACCACAACAGCCGTGTGCGACGCAGCGCCTGTGTACACGACAGTGCTTGCGTGCACCACAGCGCCGGTGTACACCACAGCGAATGTGTAAAACCGCAGCGACCATGTGCAACACAGCGCCTGTCCACCACAATGCTTGCGTGAACCGCAGCGCCTGTGCAGACGACAGCGCCTGCGTGCATCACAGCGCGCGTGCACACCACAGTGCCTGCGAACGCCGCAACAGCCGTGTGCGACGCAGCGCCTGTGTACACCACAGTGCTTGCGTGCACCATAGCGCCGGTGTGCACCACAACGAATGTATAACACCACAACAACCATGTGCAACACAACACCTGTGTACACCACAATGCTTGCGTGCACCGCAGCGCCTGTGCACACCACAGTGCCTGTTTACACCACAACATCCGCGTGAACGCAGCGCTGGTGTACACCACAGCGCTTGCGTGCACAGGACAGGTAGAACGAGCATGTAGGTAAGCATCTGCTGCGGACAGCTAATCGCCAGGCCAGAGAAGTGCAGATGATAGAATGCGACGTTTTTCCCTCCTCCCTCCTCCGCCACCTCCACCTCTACCTCCACCACCTCCTCCTCCTCCTCCTCCTCCTCCTCATCCTCCTCCAAATTACTCCTCCTCCCGACATCCCCAGAACGAATGTTTTTTCCTCGTGGGCCCGGAACGGCGGTTTAAAGTCTTGAGCAGACACGTATGGGACAACCGCCGTCGGATCCCATGAAGTTCGCGCGGATCCAACGGTGGCTTTGGTGTTTGTTTCGGTGGATGCGATTTCCGTCCGCGCGGATCCGATTTCGGAGTTGATGGATCCTCCGTGTTCGGTCATACTTTTTTACGGCGGATCCGGTTTCTACCGCCTTTAAATTACATGATTTTAATTAAGACGGGAAGCCGGAAGAAATGGGATCCGCGGGCCCCGAACACGCCCGGTGTTACGATTCTACGGGGGAAGGGGTATCGGTCATTAATCTCCAACTCATCACCGCCATTTGCACTTCAAGAGGAACATTTTTCGTCCTGCGTAAGTAGTTCGATCCCCATGAGATTTCCAATGCGGACCAGACTCCTATGCGGACTTTTACGCGGACGCCGATGGAGATCCGGACGCGCACGGCGGCAGTGCCCCGAGCGCACTGGGGGGGGGAGGGGCGTTACGTTATAGGGGGGGGAAAGGGCCGGGGGCTGTAATGCCCATTATGCCCCAAACAATAAAGAAACAGGCTCAAACCCGCTTTCGCGCTCACGAGGAGGGCTGGAGGAACAACGGAAGGACCTACGTACATCGAGCCCCTTCCGAACCGAAACTGGTCCTTGTGTCAGCGTTTTGACGTCTTGACTGCATCCTCGCCCTAGCCCCGTTCGAGAACCCCCGCTCCCGGCAGAGCCTGTGCGGCCCGGGGCTGAAGCTGCGCGTCACTGGCAACGACAGGGCGCTGGCAGTGTGGGCAAGCGGCGCAGGGCCTTGCGGGCGCGGCCGAGGCGACGGTGAGCGGGCCAGAGCTTCTCTGGGGCGAGGGCCTCCTTGTTCTGTCCTCGTCCGACCTGCTCCTCCGTCATCCTCCTGCTCCGTCCTTCCTCCTCCGTCCTTCATCCTCCTCCTCTTCCTCCGTTCCCTCCGTCTCTCCCGCCTCCTCCTGCTCCGCTCCCTCCTCCTCCGTTCCCTCTCCTCCCTTTTCTTCACCACCCTCCGCCTCGAACTCCTGTTGCCCGTCCTCCTCGCACTGCTTTTCCCACTCCTCCTCCTCCTCCTCCTCCTCCTCCTCCTCCTCCTCCTCCTCCTGCCACCTCCCGACACTCTCCTCCTCCTCCTCCTCCTCCTCCTCCTCCTCCTCCTCCTCCTCCTCCTCCTGCGCACGACCTGAGGCGCCACAGAGTCTATGACACCACAGCCGTCAGTTGGCGTGGCTGAGGACGCACCTTACAACCGCCCTCAGCCACGCGCTTCGGACAGGGCCCGCATGGGCCAAAGCTCCTGCCGCGAGGCTACACCTCCGGCAGAGAGGACTGCGCGCGGCCAGACCGCCAGCGCGCAAGGAAGGGCAGTGCAGGACCAGCAGAAAGAGGGTCACAGCACGAGCCCGTCGTAAGAAAGAGAAGAGAGGGAAGGGCGGGCCGAGGGCCACCGGGCGATCTCCCTTACTGGGAGGATCCCCTATGGCCAACGACCTGCCCCCCAGAGCGCGACCCCACGGTGGGGCCGGGCTGTTCCTGACCATGAACATCGAGAGCAACGGGCAAAACGTTAGGAGGAGGACGAGGGCGGCCACTGGCAGCTGCCAGCAGCCGCTGAACAATGGCAGCACGCTCTGCCTCAGTGCGCTGCGTGCGCTGCGTGCGCACATGCACGGCGGTGTCCGAAACATCTCCTCCTCCCCCGCTCAACGACGTCGACGGCGCGACACCTCCTTCCTCCGCTAGAGCAACAGCACTGCCAGCAGACCGCTGGGGCGCCTCCGAGGTGGCCGCGCCTGCCTCCAGCTGGGGCGCTGCCAGGGCGCTAGCCACCGTGGCAGGCTCAGATAGACTTTCTCCTCCTCTACCGCTAGCCAACGACGACGCGCCAAGGCCTCCATCCTCCGAGATGGCGCCAGCACCCACGCCAGACGGGTGGGGTGCCCCCGAAGGTTGGGCCAAGACATCAGCAGCAGCACTGTCTTCGCCAGCCCCCAGCTGGGCGGCGCGAGGAGAAGCGACCGCAGCGGCCTCTGCGAGCGGCGCCTGCGCTGCGACCCGAAACACTTTGGCACTGAGGCGAAACTCTCCCTCACAGAGCCGCTTCAGCACCTTCGGGGCATGGTCAGTGGCCACAGGCGGGCGCGGCTGGCTGAGAGCTGCAACGCGAGAAACCGCAAAGCTGCCACAACGCGCGCAGCCCACAACAGTGGGACCTTCACACAGTGCAATACGAACGAGGTCATGCTTGCGCGCTCCATCCCCCAGCTTCCTCTGCGCTGCCAGCGCGCGAGAGGCAATATCGGATGGGACGGGGTCGCGCGTAACGGAAAGCCGAGGGAGACGCGGCTTGCCACGATTGTGCCGCTTGGGGTGGCCACAATCTTCAAGCCCGTCGCTGAATCGGTCAATCCAGTCCCCCCAGGTCTTGGCAACCTTAGAGCGAGCCTGCAGCTGCGCACGGCCCTGACGCGGTACTCGCGCAAAGGCAGCAGCGCTCTTTGCAGCGCGGTCTCCCGTTATATTGCCAACCCTGTGGCGCGCCGTGGCACGCCCGTGCTGGGTGCCACCTACGGCCGCGTGACCTTTGACCTTCGAGAGCTCGAACCCGCCCCCCCCCAGTCGTCCACCAAACGCCAGAACTCCCGCCAGAGGTGAGCATGCGCGGCAACACAGGCAGCGGCGGCCACGCGGCCACGTTCGTGGAAGCCATCCACGACAAAGGCTGAGTCCGAAAACATGCGCACTGGCGGCGCCGCAAGATGAGTTCGGCAGCATCAATGCACTGCAAGGGGTCGAGCACGGGGCCAGAACAAAAAGAAACAACCTGAAGGCAATCGGGGTGAAGCGCCACGCACCCCCAGCCCGCACTCGCAAGGCTGGGATACTCAGCTTCGAAAGCCGATCCATCAGGGTAGATATTTCCCGTGAACCCGTGAAGCTATCAGGCCCTCCAATCCCCCAGCACACGGGTCGCCCAGGCGGCGGCCTGACCAGTGCAGGAAACGGGGCCAGACAGCGCCCAGCAAAGACTAGGGCAAGCGGCGATTGCGCCGCCCGCACTGCATTGGCACGAAGCGCAGGAGCGCCCTCGAGGCTGTCGAGGCGCGCACAAGAGCAGTGCCTGTGCAGCAGCGTGCCTTCGGCGTGGGGGCAGAGCAGGCAAGTGGGCGTAGTGTCGTATCCTTCGGCCCACCGACGCTTCTGGGGCCACTGTCCCCCGACCACGGTGCTGCGCAGGTGGCCTCTCTGCGGTGCCGTGAGCTCACTCTTGGTGCTGAGCAGGGCCTTCAGGGCTGAGTAAGGCACCGTTGCAATACTCAGGGAGGCCCAAGTGGCCAGCAACCTTGGCGAACTGCTAACACTCGACGGCGCGGCGCACGAGCTCCTGGATCGTAACAGGGCAGAAGTCCATGGGATTGATGACGGCCCCATCAGGCCAAGTCCAGGAGGTAGCCGAAGTAGCCGTAATCCCGATGCGTTTGAGGTGGCCCACACAGCACTGAATGGGCCCCTAATGGAAGACCAAGGGTGCTCACGAATCGAAAGCCGCTCGTGGGCCTCACGGAGGCCGAAGTCCAGGGCGCCCCTAGGAAGCCAGGAGTGCCACAGAGCGTGGAGGAAGGCTTTCACGGGCAACCACGTAGCCCTAAAAATGGTGTCCAAACGGGGCACAGGGGACAACAACAGGGCCAGGGTACGAGATTTACCATCCATACGACGGTCTTGAAGTTTACCAGCAGCACCTCTAAGAACCTCCAACTCCTGCCCGCTGGTGCCCACCACGGCGGAACCATGCAACACGGAGGACTCCAGAGCACTTCGAGCCATGCGTCCAAGCACGCGGCGGCGAGGTTTGGAGCCTTTGAAGATCGACATGCGCTGCCGCCTCCTGCCCGCGGCCTTGGCGCGGGAGGCGGACGTAGCCTTGCCCCCTCCAGCGAGCCCAGAGGAAAAGTCAACACCAAGGTTCCTCTCAGCTCTAACGGGCAGGGGCTGGAGGCCACGGAGCTTCGAAGCGATCGAGGCTCTGACAGCAGGCGAGTTCCCAAGCACTCGGGGCTTGTCGACAGCGATCCTAAGGTCGGCGGCCTTGAGCTCACTGTGGAGCTTCTTACACGCGCCAACGGTGTCTTGCACCACTCTCGACTCCGCGCCCCATCTCATGGGGCCAAAGTCGCCCACATTGACCGACAGCTGGGCCGTCGGGAAGGAAGCCTGAACAGCGTCGAGAGGGCCTAGCAGCACCAATTGATGCATACAAGTGGCAAATGTACAACCTGGCACGACGGTCTGCTCAACATCCAGCAGCGAACCAACCTCGCCAGCCACGTCAAGCAGCCTAGGGGCCCGATAAATCTGAACCAGGAAGTACAATTGCCACAATGGAAAGCTGGTGGCCTGCGCAGCCGAGATGAGATGTCGGTGCTGAACCAGCTCGAACGCCTTCTTTAAATCCAAAAGCAACGTGGCACAGCTACGATTTTTGAACGTCGAATGTTCGGACCAGGCAGCTTGAATCCAAACGCAATGCTCCGAAGACTTCCCATGTGTGCCCCAGAAAAAAAAGGCACGATAATTTCTTTCCTGCCACTGCCTGATGAGAGGACGTCTCAGGCGACATTGAACACGAGCCAACACATGGAGCAACCCAATCGGCCTCAGACCCCCCACCCGTTTGAGAATGAACACAATGCGGTTCCACATGACAGGCCACTCACGCTTGTGCTCGATGTGCGAGATAATCTCACACAAGGCTTCCAGCGCAGAGGGCGGCAGAAGCAAAAGGAAGCGGGGCGAGACTTGGTCAAAACCAGTGCCAGTAGAGGACTTGAAGCTTTTTAGAGCCCGCGCGAGCTCATCAACACTGGGACGCTCAGGCGGCACTCCAAGGTCAGGCCACACGAGGGGGGGCTTAACGTGCCCCACGGACCACCACTTTTTCCACTCGGCCTCCAGGGCCTCGACCGAATCGACCGACGAACAGGGGCGAAGGGTGGGGCGATCAAGGGCATCGGGCTGCCAACCGATAGGGAGGGAAGAAAACTTGAACAAAGCCGACACCCCCCCCGAAGAATGTTTGTCGACCCATTTATTCCATTCCCTGTCCTTGTCGTGCACCGACTGTGCCTGAAGCCTCTTGGCTTCGACGTCCGCCAGCTCTGCCAGCGCCTTGGCCGAGAGCAGCGGCAACAGGTCAGCCTGGCGCAACACTGCCGCCCAGGCGGCATAGACAGCACTGCTAGGGAGCCGGTGAAAACCTGAAAGCCGAAAGGCAGCCGAGACGAGCTGCCGCCTATGGGTACCCACGGGATCTCGCGCGAGATCGGACAAAAGGACGCTGACTTTGCGCCACCAACACGCAAGCGGGGAGAGCTTCGGAAACCTAGGAGGCCCAGGGCAAGGGGGCTTCTTAGAAGAGATCTTCAAAGGCAGGTCTCTACCGACAAACCCATCAGCAAGCTCTCCTGAAATCTGAAAGACATAGAGCCACTCAGCCTCCGCCGCACGAAGGAAACTGTTCCATTTGTCCTGCACAGAGGCGCGGGGATCAGAACAAAGCGCGGCCACGGGCTCCCACCTACCCTCAACAGGGGGCCCCAGACAACCAATGGGGCGCTCAAGAGGGAACCGTTTGGGCACCTTAACGAACTTGACATCGGCAATAGGCTCAATACTGGGAAAGACGAGCCTAACAGGGTAATGGGGGGAGATGGGGACGTCTTGAACAATTTCCGCCCTGGCCGCACCTCCAATCTTCCTGTCCTCCTCCTCCTCCTCCTCCTCCTCCTCCTCATTATCCCTCCTCATCCTCCCTTCTCAAGCTTTTCCTTCTCCTCATCCGTCCTCCTCCTCCTTCTGCTCCTCCTCCATCCCTTTTCCTTATAAGTCACTCCTGCCTGTCGCACCCTCAGACGTACCCGTAGGGCGGCCCCATCATCATCTGCATCATCATCAGCAGCATCATCATCACCATCATCACCATCACCATCACCATCAGCATCATCATCATGATCATGATCATCAGCAACATATTCAGCAACTTCATCATCAGCAACAGCGACATCACCAGCATTACCGTCATCATCGTCAGTATCATCAGCATGATCGTGATGATGATCATCATCATCATCATCATCATCAGCATCATCATCCTGATCAACATCGCCAACACCATCATAACCATCAACATCATCATGTTCATCATCGCCATCACCATCAGTACCGTCAGCATCGTCATCATGATATTCGTAGTCATCATCAACACCATCACCAACATCATCATCGTCATCAACATGAACATCAACACCACCATCAACATCAACATCATCATGAACAACAGCAGCAGCACCGTCGTCATCACCACCACCAGCATCATCATCACCAGCATGATCAGCATCGTCGCCATCGCCAGCGCCATCGCCGTCGTCATCGCCATCCGCATCAGCATCAGCGTCAGCATCATCACCGCCACCATCACCATCATTATCATCAGCATCATCAGCATCAGCATCGTCATCATCAGCAGCATAACCAACATCATCGTCATCGTCATCGTCATTATCAGCATCATCGTCATCATCGCCAGCAGCGCCATCATCACCACCCATCACCATCACCATCAACCGCATCAGCATCATGCTATTGCTCCATGCCCTGTCCTCCTACTGATCCTGTTCCTGCTGCTCCTCGTCCTCCTCCTGATCATGCTCCTGCTGCTCCTGCTCCTCCTTATCATGCTCCCCTCCTCCTGCTCATCCTCAACGCTTGCTCCTCCTCCTCCTCCTCCTCCTCCTCCTCCTCCTCCTCCTCATTCTCCCTCCGCGCCCTCGCCTCCCCCTCAATGGGCACCCCCGAAAATCTCACCAGCCCTCTGGGCGTCGGTGGTTTAGGGCGTTTCCTCTTCCACCCCTCCTTTTTCCCCTTCGGGGAAGGGTTTATCATTGCTCCCTATTAATAAACACCCCCTCCCCCAGGCGACTGGGGGCCAACCAGGGTCCATGCCGACACCCCCCCACCATCCCTGGTAAAAAACACTACAAAACACACTCTGCCTCCAAATTCGGAACATGCGCAGCCAACCCGATGCGACCCCCCCCACCATCCCTGTCAAAAAACAATGCAGAGTACACTTGGCGCCGGCGGCGTGTGCGGCGGTTGCGGCGGCTGCGACTGCGGCGGCGGCGGCGGCGGCCTGGGCGGGGGCGGGGGCGGGGGGCGGGGGCGGGTGCCGGCGTGTGGCGGGCAGCGGCAGCGGCGCGGCGGCGGTTGGCAGCGGGGGGCGGCGGCGAGGGCGGGCGGCGGCGGGCTGCGGCTGCTGCGGCGGCGGCGCGGCGGCGCGGCGGAGAAGGCGGCGGCGGCGGCGGCGGCGGCTGCGGCGGCGGCTGCGGCGGCGGCAGCGGTGGCGGCAGTGGCTGCGGCGGCGGCGGCGGTTTGGCAGCGGGGGGCGGCGGCGGCGGCGGCGGCGGCGCCAGATTGGCCCCCAGTAGCTGTCCATCCCAAGACGACTGCTGAATATGCTCAGGCTCGGGCCAGACTCGGGTGCTGGGAGGGCGGGTGGGAGTGAGCGAGACGGCTTGCGGGCGGGGAGTGGGTAACTTGACCCCTCCCCCTACCCCATCCCCATGGACCTGGAGGGGGTGCCGCGAGGTGTCAGGGCGTCCAAAACGGCCTCGGCGAGGAAGCCAAAATCATTGATTTTACAAGGGTGTTGGCCCCATTTTGGCCTCCTGGGGGGGGGACCTGAATTGAGGGACCCCCTTCGTTGACCGATCTCCTCCAAGACGGCCCCAAAAAGCGCCCAGGAGGCCCCAGGAGGTCCCAAGATGGCCCCAAGATGGCCCTACGATGCCCCCAAGAGGCCCCCAGGAGGCCCCCAAGAAGACCCTAAGCGGCCCAAAGAGGCCCCCCCCGAGGCACCCAAGACCTCCGAAGAGCCCCCCAGGATCGCCAAGAGACCCCCAAGACGTCCCAAGAGGCCACCAATAATCGCCCAAGAGATACCCCAAGAGGCTCCGAGAGGCATCCAAGAGACCTCTGGCCCTTGTGTTTGCCCTCCTCCTCCTGTTCCTCCCTTTTGCTCCTACTCCTTCTCTTCCTCCTCCTCCTCCTCCTCCTCCTCTTCCTCCTCCGCCTCCTCCTCATCCAATTCATCCTTCTTCTTCCCACTCCTTCGTCCTTTCATCCATCCACCTCCTCCTTCTCCACCTCACTCCTTTGCACGGTTCGGCCGTCCTCCTCTTTGCTGCCGCACTTCCCTGATCACCTCAACTCGCCTGGACATCGTTTCTGGATGGGCTGGTGGGGATACTTTTTTTGTCGCAACTGCAGGCGAGGGCGCCAGCGGCGAGTCAGGTCCGAGCGGGCCGCGCAAGAACCGATCGTTGGTGGGGATACTTGAAGCGTCTAGATCTCATTTAGAAGCCTCCACAAGCTCCCTGACACCCTCCTCCCTCCTCCTGCTCCTGCTCCTCCTCCTTCTCATCCCTGGAGGTCCCTGGCCCTGGGGGCCTGCGCAGAGGTTGCCCAGGGTCCAGACAGAATTGCTCCTCCTCCTCCTCCTCCTCCTCCTCCTCCTCCTCCTCCTTCCTCCTCCCCGCGAGCGACCACGATCGCAGCGACCAGCAGGGCGACCACGACGACGAAGACGACGACGTCGACGTCGACGACGACGACGGCACGAGGATAATGACGACGGCGGGAGGACGGGGGAGCGGACGGGGACGGCCGCTGCGGCGGCTCCGGCGACCACGGCGGCGACGACGACGTCCCCCAGCGGTTCCCAGGTGTATCCGGGGGCCCCTGGATCTCTCTGGCGGAGAAGCAACAAAAACTGCATAAGCAGAAACATTCGTTCCGCGCGGGATTTCTTGGGTCGGCGCTGGGCCCCCCTCCCTGGCGCGCAGGGCGCGCCAGGGGCGGTGGCGGCGGCGCCGCCAGATTCGAGAAATCCGTAATGTGTTTTCCTTCGATCTGTCGTTCGGTCCTCCGAGGCGGGGTATAGAAACGTGCCGATTCCGCTACGCCCAGGACCTCTCCCAGGGTGCATTCTGACAAGAATTTCGAGGGGAATCCAGCCGTGGCGACGAGGGCTCTCCAGAACGAGCAGCGGTATCGGTGCCTTTGTCCTCCCCTGAGTACAAGCTTGGAAACAACGCCACAAAAACATACTCTGTCCGTCGACCCTGCGAAGAGCCGCCCCGAAGGCGCGTGAGACAGTGAGGCCGCCGGGCGCCACGGCGGCCTCCCCGAGAGCCCTGGGGACCCCCAGGTCTCTGGGGACCTCCGAGACTTCCTCTTCGATGCTGCGATGCTTGCTCTTCTTCGATGTGCCGGTTGTTCTTCTTCGATGTGTCCTTCGGCCCTCGCGCCGTGTCCCCCGATGCCGCCGAGGCTGTTGCGTCCTTGGGGCCTCCCTGATAGCATTCGATGTGTCCGTCGACGCTCTTCGAGGAGTCGATCGAGATCTTCCGCGACGTGCATCGTAAACGCTTTCCTCCGCTGACCTTCCTCGCTCTGCCCCTCCGGCCCTCCGAGGAGCCGCGCCCGAGGGCGCGCCCGAGGCCGCGAGGCCGCCTGGCGCCGTGGTGGCGGCGGCCACGCGGTGCGGCGGCGGCGGCGGGGGCGGCGAGCGCGCCGTGGCGGCCCGGGGGCCCAGCGCCGCCTTCGGCCCGCCACCGAGCGCTGCGCACCAAAATGCCCTCCCGGGACGCCCTCGAAGTGCCCAGAGGCAGCTCGGGGCAGAGATCGATCGAACCAGCGTTTGCGGGTTTCGTGGTGGGTTCGCTTTCCCTCGTTCTGGGCTCAGCCCGCCCCTGCTGCACAACGAAAACGAGACGTGAACGGCCCACGAAATCGCCCAAACACCGTTCATGTCGAGCCTTGGCGGGGGGAACCCACAGTCTTCGGGGATCTTCTGACCCAGGTCAATTCAGACCCCGATCAGTCGTGCCTTGCAAGACCCTGCGAGATCCTGCACCAAAACCCAGGTCAATGCAACCCTCGCCCTGCCAGGATCTTGCAAGGTCTGGCGCTCTGACTGACCCCCGTTTGCATTGTCCCCCGTCGCTTGAGCCCTGAAATCTCTGCTCTGGGCGGACATCCCAGCGCCTCCAGGGTTTGCCTTCTGTCGGCGCCGCACCGCCCGGGCCCAACGTGCCACCCGCGGCCCGCCGTAGGGTGGTTCTGCGCGCCGCCACCCTCCATGCTTGGACGCCGCCGGTGCAGGGGCCCAGGGGGGATCTAACAAGTCTCAGGGGAGCCTTTTTGGAAGCTCATTCCAAAACCAATGCCACCTCGGTGTAGTAGTCTCTAGTGGCCTTTAGCGGCCTTGAGTGTATTGCTAGCGGCGTTTAGTCGCGTTTGAGTTGCCTTTTTCGAACCTTTAGTATCCTATTCGGCCTTGAGCAGCCCTTATTGGCCGTCAGCAACCTCTTATTGCCCCCGCAAAAAAACAGAGAAGTGCATTACGCATGTTCAAATGAGCTTCCGAAGCAAACACCACTCAACAAGTCTACACAGCCTCGTCGTCGTCGCCGCTCCCCCTCAAACAATCCAGCCAGAGGGAGATCGGCGGGGGGGGCCGGGGGGGGGTCCCAGCCCTGGGAGAAACTGTCGACTCAAGAGCGTCAGTGTCGTCGTTGTTATCGCCGTCGTTGTCGTCGCCGTCGTCCTTCAGGGTTGGCGGCACCGGCCGTAAAGCCTTCGCAATCAACCTACACAAATTCCAAGATTTTCGCACTTTTCCACACATGTCCTAAATGTTCCTCTTCCCCTCCATGTTCGGCACTTCCCAATATTTTTGTCACGACGTTCATACTGTATGTTGTGCTTGTGCCGACCTGTCCCTCCTGGACATTCGGGGGTTGCGCGCGGAGGTTGACAACCCAAGAACCGAACCTACCGTATGGTCCGTAGGCAGAGGACGTTTCGGGGGAAAGAGGAATGCCTTTTTCCCCATGCGCCCACGGAAGCAGGGGCGCGCATGATATCCAATACCTGAGCCGAGAGGATAGCAGGATAGATGGATAGAAAAGGTGATATGAGCAGACTTCACACACAAGGGGTTGCCGAAGGTGCCCATGGCCCAAGGTGCCCCCAGCTTTTCGCTAAATGTTGGAGCCCCTGGGGCCCTCTGGGCCTCGTGAGGGGTGCTCTGGGGGCCCTGGGGGCTTCCTTGGAAATCCTGGGAGCACCTTGAACCAGGTGTGCTTCTAGCAACGCCCAAAAGATGGCTTGCTCTGGGCAAACACCAGCAGAACCCCTCCAAGGCTTGCCGTCTTTCAGCGCCGCGCCGCTCTGGTCGGCGGCCAGCCCAGGGGGAGTGAGAGGGAGCAGGCCTTCTCGGAAGTCTCGGAAGTCCCCCGGCCTTCTGAGAAATTGCCTGAGCCTTCCCCGAAGACACAGAAAACTGCTCAGAAGGCGCGAGGGCATCTGAGAAGTCCCGCTGCCTTCTGAGAGGGCCGTCTCCTTCTCACTTCCCCCCCTCGCTCGCCACCGAAAAACCTTGAAACCCGCATCGGCGCGCCGCAGAGAAGCACGTCGGCGCGCATGCACGCGCGCCAGCTTGTCCTCCGCCGAGGCCACTCTCCCCGGGCTATGGAGCAGGAGGGGGGGGGAGGCAGGAGCGGGACGAGCGAGGGGAGGGCGAGAGCGCCGCCTTCTGAGAAGGCATTCTCCCTCTCACTTACCCCTCACTCGCTCGCAGCCGATGCCTGCCCTGCCTGGGACGGGGGCCTCGGATCGGGGAGCGCGCCGTCCTCCCTGCAGTGCTGACCGCGGGGAGGGGGTTAGCAATCTGGGCTAGGTGGACTCCGCCCTTCGCTGGGCAGCAAAGCCTGCCCAGGAATAGCGTGGAGCTTCTAGTGCCTCTCCGCCTGTCTGGGTGCCTTAATGTTCTTCGTGCCAGGCCATCCTGGACCATTGAATCGTGAGTCCAAATCGTGAGTCCGAACACCAAAACCACGTGGGGCATGTGCAACCCACTGACACTGGGATGACGGCGAGATCTGCTAAGGGGGTAAACCGGGTTATCAACGGAAATGGGCTACACATGCCCCAAGTGGCTTCGGGGGTTAGCGATCCGGGCTAGGTGGACTCCGCCCAATTGGAGGAGTTATCGACCACCATAAAGCCACGTGGGGTATATACAAGTCCCACTTGCAAACCAGGTTGGGACAGATATCATCCGCCGCCGTGCTGCGAGGCGCGAAGCGGAGTTTTCTCCAGGCTCTCATGTGACCTCTGTTCTCTGTATTCAGGACTCTAGGGCTAATATTCTGAAGGCTGGGGCCCAAAATTCTCAAACCATCCTGGGCGTTCCCGCGCTCTCTTGGTCTGCCTCGGATGACTTTTCCAGGGGCCAGAGGGCCCCTGGGCGGGCCAAGAGGGCCCCGGAATGCGCCCAAGAGGGCCCAAGAGGCCTCCATGACAGCCCAAGAACGCTCCACGATGCCCAAGAAGGAACCACGACGGCTCAAGAAGCCCCAACGAAGCCCCAAGAGCGCTCTAAGAGTACCCCCAGGAGGGCCCCCAAAGGCACGAAGCATTGATTCTCTTTTGTTCCCAACCATCCTGCGGTTTTGAAGAGACGGTCCCCGCGTTCCTATCCTCTCCTCTCCTCTCCTCTCCTCTCCTCTCCTCTCCTCTCCTCCTGCTCCTCCTCCTCCCTCTCCTTCCTCCTCTCGTCACCCCCTCACAAGTTTCGTGGCCCCATAGGGAGCTCCGCCTAACGGGCCAGTAGCGCAGTCCGCATGGCGGCGCCGCCCCATTTTGGTACACCCCTCACACGTTTCGTGAAGGTCCCAGTGGCGCAGTCCGCATGGCGGCGCCGCTCCATTTTGGCACACCCCTCACACGTTTCATGGCCCCACAGGGAGCTCCACCTAAGGTCCCAGTGGCGCAGTCCGCATGGCGGCGCCGCCCCGTTTTGGAACACCCCTCACACGGTTCATGGCCCAATAGGGGGCTCCACCCAAGCCCCCGGTGGCGCAGTCAGCATGGCGGCGCTGCCCCATTTTGGCACACCCCTCACACGCTTCGTGGTCCCACAGGGAGCTCCACCTAACGTCCCAGTGGCGCAGTCCGCATGGCGGCGCCGAACTTCCGACCCTTTCCTCAGGTGCAGGCGTTTCATCTCGAGTCGTTTTATGCCGGCCCTGGGGCTCAGCCAGAGCCCCCATCTGGGGGTGCTATAGGCGTTCTCAGCGGATGCCAAAGTTGTTGTATCCAGCCTAACCTGGCTTATAGGTGGGTTACAAATACCCCAGGTGGCTTCGGGGGGGAGGGGTAGCGATCCAGGCTAAGTGGACTCTGCCCACTGAGTGGATACTGAACCCCCCTGAGCCACTTGGGGCATGTGCAACCCACTTATATCGGGGGCGCGCAAACATGGATTAGCGATCCATGGAGTTGGCGCGCGGTCGCCAAATCGATGGATCGGGGGAGGTATCCTCCCCAAAATGCGGCAAGTACCGCCTCGTTCGGCGGCGGAAATACGCGATGTCCCATGCAAAGGGGACCCGTCGCTGACCCATGCCCCCTTGGTCCATGTTTGCGATCGCCTGATTATAAGCTAGTTTGGGACAAACATCGCCACCTTCGCATCCGACTGTGACCCGCTTACCCGTTTAACACATCCCGCGGTCATCCCAGCAGAGCCCGCAAACGGCCAAAAACCTCCGGTCGTGATTTCTTCCGCGACGCGAGCCCTTGGTTTTCGGGTCTTCACACGGCTCCCCGGCGGCCTTCGTGGCAATCTGGGCACCCCTGAATCCCAGAACGCGCTCTCGGCGAGGCGCAGCCGTTGAAGGCATCTCGAGGCTGGAAAGCCAGCGAGAACCAGCGAAAACGTTCGCAATGCACGGCATAAGCACAAACAATCGACGGTCCGCGCGGACTTCTTGGATCTGCGGCAGACCCCCCTCCCTGGCGAGAGGAGCACGCCACGGGCGGGGTCGGAGGCGCCGCCAAGGGGGGGCCCAGCGCAGATCCAAGACATCCGCGCGGACCCTCGAAAGTCCACGTCCATGCTGTTTGCTTCTTCCTCCGCGAAAGCCCCGCCGCCCTCCACGCTGCCCCTGACCTTGCCATCGCTCGGGCGTCCATTCCCCGTGCATTGTCTAGTTTCGCGCGTGCTGTTTTGTCTCTCTCCAGATGACCCAAGGTGCTCCAAAAAGTCCAGGCTTTCTGGCCCTGGCCTCGCCGAACAAAAATGTACACCGAGCGATGCCAAGTGACCCCGCCCCCGCCGCCTGCCGCACCAGCGGCCTGCCGCCCGGGGAGGCAACGAGCACCACCGGCGCGGGCCGCGCGGCCTCCGGCGAGCACGGCGGCTGCCGCGAGGGCGACAGCGGCACGGCGGGCACCAGGCCGGGCGCCAGCTGCGGGGGGCTCTGCGGTAGGCGGGGCGCCGAGAGCGGGGGCCGCTGCGGCGTCTGCTGCCGGGGCAGCCGGAAGAAGCCGTGGCAACAAGCGAGGTTCGACCCCCTCTTAGGAGGAGAAAGGAAAAGGGGAAGAGGGGGGACGAGGAGGGAGGGGGAGAAGGGGGGAGGAGAAGGGAGGAGGAGGAGGAGGAGGAGAAAGGAGGAGGGGGAGAAAGGAGGAGGGGGAGGGGAGGGCGGGGGGGAAATTCATGAGGTCGTGGGCTGCGTCAAGCCTCATCGCCCGGCAATAATTACCACGGCGGGCCGCGAAGGAGGAGGAGGAGGAGGACGACTGAGGAGACGAGGGGAAGGAGGGGGGGAGAAGAGGTAGGAGAAGGGACGAGGAGCAGGAGAAAGAAAATGGGGGAGGCGACGGAAGAGGACAATGCGGAGGGTGGAGAAGGGGAGGCTGGATGGGGAGGAGGACCAACGTTTGTCCCCTGTGTTCGTTCCAAACGGCTCAAGGAATTTTGGAAAATGCCAGATGCTCCTGAGAGGAAGGAAGGGGTGGGGGAGAGAGGGAGGGACAAGCTAGGTGCACTCGCGCCAGATCTAGCATCCGACTCCTTCCACCGATCCCTCCCCTTGCGCTGATGTTGCTCTATCCGCCGACTGGTGTCCCAGCGAACCTGGATCCCCAAAG
>CAUYUJ010017459.1:202479-235394 GCA_963575745.1 Prorocentrum cordatum | reverse complement strand
TTCCCGCGCCGTGCCCGCATCTGGCCTCACGTGGTCCCCGCGTCCTGGCGGGCTTGCAGGGCCCGCGCCGCCGATCTGGGCCCGCCCTGTCGAGCCGCTGCCGCCCAGCTTGCCGGGGTGCTGCGCCCCAGGCTTTAGTCGGGCCTGTCTCTACAGGAGGAATATGCAACAATAGTCGAAAAATAATCAGGGGACGTTTTTTCTTTTTTTGAACATGTTTGTTTGGAGCATTTTGGGGGCATTCTTTATTTTTTGCCCAAAATCCCCCTGTAAGGGGACACGCCCGACCCAACCCCAGGCTGCTCTGCGCGCGCTCGCGGCCTAGGGAGGGAGACTCCCGAGAGCGGGGGGGGGTCGCCGTCCGCGCCTCTGGCGCTGGCAGGGCTGCTCCGGCCGGGCAGTCTGTGTGTCTGGCGCTCACGCTTCGGCTGCGCGTAGGAGTGACTCTTCGCGGGAGTGACCTTCGGTGCGGGCCCAAAGGGGTCGCCCCCCGGTACTGGCCCGCGCGCTTGGGTTTGTCGGGTTTGGGCCCCTCGCGGCCCCCCGCAAGCCGTGCACCAGAGGTCGCTCTTGCCCGGTCGAACGCTCGCGCGCGCTCCTGGAAAGCAGGCACTGCCGTCTTTCTGGGCTGCGGCCCGCCGCCGCGGCCAGTCAGCCACGCCGACTTGACCCTGACCGCGCCGCCGCGCCTCGTCGCCGCAGCAGGGTGGAGTTCCGTGGCAGACCCCCCGTTCTGTCCAGCCTCAGCTCTGTCTCATAGAGCCGGCCTCATATCCTCCCTTCGTCCCTCATCCCTTCCTCTATCCTCCCTCACGCCTCCTTCCCCTCCTTCCTCTCCTCCCTCCCTCTCTCCTCCCTCCCCCCTCCTCGCTCTCTCTGTGTTCCGTCCTCCTTCCTCTCCCTCCTCCCTCCCCCTCCGCCTTCTCCTCGCCCTCCTCCTCCGCCTCCTCCCTCCCCTCCCTCCCGGCCTCTGCCTCCGAAAACCTCTTCCCCCGCCCCCGCGTCCGCAGCCCAGCGCTCGCGAGACCCGCACAGCTCGTGCGCGGCCGCGCGCCGCCGAGCGGGCCCGGCTTACAGGCGCTCTCCCTCGCGCGCGCCCTCCGTCGGGAGCGGAAAAGAGGGGGGTGATGACTAGGGGGGGGGGAATTTCATGGCGCGGGCCATGACTTTTCCCCAGATTTCATGGCGCCCCTTCTCATTTCATTGCGTTCCTGGCCCCCCCCCTGGGCCGCGCACATGCCGCCAGTCATGATTTGCACCCCCCCCCTCTTGGACACCCCCCTCTTGGCCGCTCCCGACTCCGCCTCGCGCGAGGGGAGCGCGGGCCCGGCGGTGGCGTCTGCGCCGCGGCGCTCCCGCGGCCAGCCTGGCTGCCGCTGGCTCCTTTGCCGTGCGTCCAGCGGGTCCTGAGGGCAGGGCGTCGCCTTCGTACGCAGCGTCTTGCCGATCGGCGCGGGCCCTCGAGCCCCCTCCTCTCGGGTCGGGCGAGAGGGGGGGATAGCAAAGGGGGGGTTTGAGAGTCAGCTCACGTAGCTGATTTTCCCGGCGCCTCCCGGCGCCGGAGGCGGCCATGCATCGAGGAATGGGCCCCTCGGTGAGGCCGAATCCAGCTGCATGCAGCGAATTTCGTATCCCCCCCTCCTTTCCCAATCCTCCCCTTTCGTCCGGCCCGATCCTCTCCCCCCTGTGGAGTAGATCCTGGCTGTTCTGGGCGCCTGTTTCAAGCAGGTGGAGTCTGCCCCACAGCACGCACCGTTGCAAACAGTCGCGTTAAGCAGAGGTCCTAAGCCAGACCCCCCCCCTCCCCCACCCACCTTCCGCCCAATGTCGAAGCGCCGAAGAAGAAAACGGTCACAAACGGGTCCCGAGACCTGCCGCCGTTTTCGGGCTCCCAGGGCCCTCCACGGGCCCCAGGTGCTTCAGAGAGCGACCCAGGATGCAGAACACGCCAGGAGGCCCCAGATTTCCCCCCAGGCTTGATTCGTGCCTCGCTCCGAGCTCTGGTCCTCGGGGGGCGCTAGCTGCACGCCTGCACCGATCCCGGCCAGGTGGATCCTGGGTCAAGGAGAGGGGCATGTGTGTGTTCCCCTTCCCCTGGTTTTGCAGGGAACCTGGTGCACCCCCATCGGTCTTCCCCCTGGCCTCTTGGTCGACGGTTTTTCCCCTTGGCTTTTTCCCCTGTTTTTTTTTTGTCCCCTGGTTTTTTCGCTTTGTTTTTCCCATTGACTTTTGTCCCCTTTGTTTTTTCGCTTTGTTTTTTTCCCCTTTCGCTTTGTTTTTTTTTGTCCCCTGGTTTTTTCGCTTTGTTTTTTTTGTCCCCTTTGTTTTTTTGTCCCTTGGCTTTTTCCCCTTGTTTTTTTTTTTTGTCCCCTGGTTTTTTCGAGCCAGGAGGGCGTGCGCACCGATCCCGGGCCCAGGCTGGGCCCGACCAGGGCCGGCGCCAGGGGGTGCCGCCGACGCCCCCCGAGGCCTCGCGTGCCTCGGCGCCGCTGCCGCCCTAGGAGGAGGAGGAGGAGGAGGAGGAGGAGGAGGAGGAGGAGGAGGAGGAGGAGGAGGAGGAGGAGGAGGAGGAGGAGGAGGACACGAGGCGGCGTCCTTCCGGAGCTCCCTCGGGCGACGGGAAAAAGGCAGGGGCCGGCCGCGGCGGGCCGTCGGGCGCAGGCTGCCCTCACGGGGCCGCGCGCGAGCGCTCCCGCTTGGAGCCCGCGGCGTGCCTGGCGGCCTGCGCAAGCCACCGCGCGGGGCCGCGGCGTGCCCTCGTGCGCGGGGCTGCCCGTCTTGCTTCGTCGCTCGCGGTGGCAGAAGGGCCGCCCCGCCCGCTGCCGCGCAGGCCCGGCTTACAGAGGCGCTCGCCCTCGCGCGCGCCGCGCGGCAGGGGAGCTCCTGCCTGGCCGAGCGCTCTTGCCTAGCTCGGGAGCGGCAAAGAGGGGGGTGAGGACTAGGGGCCCTAGGGGGGGTGGATATCATGGCGGGGGGCCATGATATTTCCCCAGATTTCATGGCGCCTCTTCTTATTTCGTTACGTTCCTGGCCCCCCCCCCCGCTGGGCCGCGCACGTGCCGCCGGTCATGATTTTGCACCCCCCCGCTTGAGCAGCCCCCTCTTGGCCGCTCCCGACGAGCGGTCGCCCTGCGCTTGCAGCCCAGCGCTCGCGGGAATCGCACAGCCGCGCGCGGGCGCGCGCGTCGCCGAGCGGGCCTGGCTTACAGGCGCTCTCCCTCGCGCGCCGCGCGGCGGGGGAGCGCGGGCCCGGCGGTGGCTATGAAGCGCGGGCGCGGCCCTCGCAGCGCGGTGGTCGCCACGGAGAGGAAGGAGGAGCGTCGCGGGCGATGTTTCTCCCCCAATCCCCGAGTTTCGCCCGAAAAGTCTGGCCGCTCAGAAGAATGGGAAAACCCTGGGGTACACCCCAAGGGGGCTATTCGGACGCACCCCTATCGAAAATGGACACCCCCCCATCGTATATCCCAGGGTCAGGCCCCAAATTTCTGGTCCATTCGGAAACCCCACGAAGCCTGGGATAGGGGTCGACATATCCCCTGTTAGAGCGAGTGTCTGCTCACTTTTCCCAGAGAGGGCTCCCGCCCAGGGGTTCTCTTGTCGGCAGTGGTCCACAGTCCCAGGCCCTCACCCTGTGTAGGAAGAGCAACGAGGTCGCGCAGGCCAGCGAGATGAGAAGTTGAGGACGTCTCAGGCGCACTGCTCGTTTTGCATGACTTGTTGAGGATGTTTCAGGCGAAATGCTTGTTTCGCAGACTTTCAGGACGTCTCGAGCGAGCCGCTTGTTCTTCAGAATCCATTGAGGATGTCTCGAGCGACACTTTTTTTTCTCGCGTGTCCGTATCGCCCAGGCGGATACCTAACATGAGGTCGTAGGTCTCTTCGCACGTAGAAGTACGTGTGCGTATGGGTTGTCTAGCATGCGTCTTGCGCCCGTGCACTTGTCGCTTGTTTTCACGTGTTTAGGCCACCCAGAGGGGATGTCTAACGTGTTGTCGTCAGGATTTATGCCTGAGCAGGTTGCGAGGATGTCTCGAGCGAGTGCATCGTCTGAGAGTGAATTGCGAGGACGTTTTGAGCGAGGGGCTTCGTCTGCAAGTCTGAGGAGGAGGAGGAGGAGCTGAAACTTCAGGATTCTACTTGCATGGGTTCTTGTTGCCCGTGAGCTGAAATCACTCGTTTCTTTTGATTGGGTTCTTTTCGCCTGTGAGCTACCAGCACGTCTTTTTACATGGGTTCCGTTCGTGCAGGATGCGCTCGGGATGCTCCCGCGAAGGCGCCACGTGAGGACGCTGCGCTAAGACACTTACGTTTTATGTGCGTGAAAAGACAACGTAAATCGCAGGGGGGGATACACACTACGTGAGTTCAGTACGTCAATGCCGTACGGTAGGTTTGCGTCGTGTCGACCAGCGGCGACCCCAGCGCGGGCGTTCAAGGTTGAACGCCGGCGGCGACCCAGAATCGGTCGATGTTGAACGATTGGACGTTGCGGGAACGGCCGATCGTTCAAGGTTGAACGATCCCCGCGGTGTCAGGAACCAACGCCAGGGTCGACATGGCACGGACCTGCCGTACGTATAACACTGAGTACAACACAGCACACGAGAAGTGCCAGCGCTGCGTGCATACGCTTCGCTGGGTGCTCATCGGAGGCTCCTGGGATGTTTCGGGTGCGCTCCTGCAAGTGGGCGATGTGAGGACCTTGCGCAAGAACCGCAACGCGAAATCACTCGGTAATTCGCTAGGGGGTGTGAAACGAACCTGTGTGAAGTTCACGACGTCGATGCACAGGGTAGAACACTACGCAAAACACGACGTAACAACACTACGTAAAACCACTACGTGCATACATTATTCTTCTGGGATGTTCCTAGGATGCTCCTGGGATGCGCCTGGGGCGCTACGCGCTACTTGATGGCGCTGCGCCAATACACTACATACAGCCACTGCTCACATCGAATAGGAAGTGGAATAGTCACTACACAGTTCACTACGTCAATGCCTTAAGCATTACGTGGACACAGTACGTGCAACCTCTACGTACATTCACTGCGCTCGTGGGATGCGCCTGGGATGCTTCTGGGGCGCTACTGCGAACGCGCTACGCGAGGACGCTGCGCCAATACTCTTACGTGAATAGACTATGTAAGGGGCCAGGGGAGGATAGACACCACGTGAGTTCACTACCTCAATGCACTACGGAACACAAACGTACAAAAACACTATGTCAAAACACTGCGTGCGTACACTACGCGTCTGGGATGCTTATAGGATCCGCATGGGCTGCTCCTGGGGTTCTGCTGCGAACGCGCTAAGTGAGGGGACTGCGCAAATACACGGCATGACAACACGTGAGTTGCATGGGGTTGGACCACTCATTCTGTCAGCTTTCTACGTCCATGTATTACGAAAGACATTGCGTAACCAACACGGCGGGGAAGCATTGCGTACGTATTTTACGTGCACGGTGAACCAACCTTACGTACACGCGCCACGCACAGTTCTACGCACATGCATTGTTTACGTAGACTACGCGGATACGTTATGTAATTGTAATACGTGGGTGCATGGCTTAAGTCGTTCGAGCGAGTACGCTACGCAATCACACTAGGTGAATACGTTACGTGAGAACACGACGTTGAAGCCACCACGAGCGAGCACTACGTGAAACCATGTGCGAATTCACAACGTAGAAGAAGCCACACCTACGTAATACAAGACTACGTACAGACAACACGATGTGCACCACCACTACGTATACTGTCTACGCAATGTTTAACACACTTCGCAAAGGAGGTACATGGACTATCTACGTAGCGTTTAGTGCCTCGTGTGTTTTTTGGTAGTGTCCAGTTCACCGTTCGGATCAAATCTCCGTTTCAGCTGTAGGTGTCTTCGTGTCCGTCGCGAGCTCGGTCTTAGTTGTTTTGTTTAACCGTGTATTGTGATTCGCATGATGCCGAATTGCAGGTTCCATCCATTGCATCATGTGGTCCCTGAACGTCCATGCGATGCTGTACTTGCATGTCCTGTCAGGGACTTCTCCCCCTCCACGCCCCCGAGGTTATTATCAGTTCATGATGTTGATCCTATGTTTCCGCTTCCTATCTATATGACAGAGCTTATTATCGCGAAGTTGTGGTCATTTGCACGTTTTTGAGATTTTTACACCATGAGCCCGCACCTTCGACTCTTCCCTCATCCCTGATCCCCCCTCCCTCCCTTCCCCCTCCGCAACCTTGCTGGCAGAAGCAGTTTGGCTGGAGGTGCCGCTTCAACAAGTGTCTTGATTGCTAGGCGCATTGCCTTTACATCATTGCAACGCTCGGTTCGATCCGGAGGGTCGTGGAGACATATCTCATCAGCGTCGCACCAAGCACGCCGGCATTTGGCTTCTTGACCCTGCTGCCGTGGAGCTCGCAGGTGAAGCCAGCCAACGTGTTGGCATCAGTGGCAGGTTTTGGAGTGCCGAGTTTGGAAGGCATCGCCCAGATAGTGGAGCTGCACGTTGTCTGATCATATCCGTATATAGGACGAAAAAGGAGAACAAGCAGCGTGGCATGCCTCCTGGAATATTTTTGGGCGACGCATCCCGACGCGGTCGTTTTCCTGGTGCAGCTTCCAGATCGGTTGGATCCCGAGCTGACCAAGGCCCACCTTGGTAAATTGATGGCGCGGCATGACGGGCTCTACAGCTTTGGGGCGGATGCCGTGCTGATGGAGCTGGCAGGTGACCCTGGGGGGCTGCAACACAGGTTAAGTTTGGAGCTCCAAGAGAACGCCGCCATCCAGCTGCGCGTGCGGGCACGTATCAGCACTTTGGACCAGGGAGTGCCCCCTGCCATGCAGCTCAAAGACATTGAGGACGAGTTCCGCAGTTTGCTCTGGAGTGCCATCCCGGATCTGCTGATGCCCGATTTCGCGCCTCTGGACGAGCGTCTCCTGGAATGTGGGAATCGGGTTGGGGATTTCTAGCTCGTGCGCCCGTATTCGGATCACCAGCAAGTGTCGTTGGCGGTGAACAGACAGCTTTGAAGCGTAGTGATCAAAGTGTACGACAAGCGCAGCGTCACCGATGCCAAGCCGATGCCAAGGAAGTGGAGAGAACATACCAGGAATGGTTGACGCTTCGCATATCCCCACCAGCCCATCCAGAAACGATGCCCAGGGGAGTTGAGGTGATCAGGGAGATGGGGGAGCATGCAGTAGTACAAAGGGCGGAGGAAGCCGTCATATACCCCAAGAGGGGGAGGATGGAGGAGGAATCGTCGTCGTCGTCGTCGTCGTCGTCGGAGGAGGAGGAGGAGGAAGAGGAGGCGGAGGAGGAGGAGGAGGAGGCGGAGGAGGAGGAGTAGGGCGAGGACGAGGAGGACGAGAAGGAGGAGAACGATGAGAAGGGGAGTGTTGGGTACCTCGGGGATCGTCTTGAGGCCTCGTATGGGGTCTCTGGGGAGCCTCTTGGAGGCCTCTTGGGGCCGTCTGGGCGCCTCTTAGGGCCCTCTTGGGGCGCTCTTGGGAGCTTCAGGGGCGCTCTTGGGGCCATCTTGGAGGATATCGATCAAACAAGAGGGGCGCTTCACTTAGCCCCCCCCCTCGGGAGCACCGAACATTGCCCCCTGGACCCCTCTTGGAGCGCTCTCGGGGCGCTCTTGGGCGCTCTTGGGGCCGTCTTGGGGCTCTCTTGGGCCATCTTGGGGTCATCTTGAGGCCTCCGACGGCCGTCGGAAACGAACATGCGAGAAAACACACTTCATATATTTTTCGTAGGTGTTTGACGAATCTTGGCTTCTTGGGGGCCTCCTTGGAGGTTCGGAGGCCTCTTGGAGCCGTCTTGGAACGTTCTTGGGGCCTTCTGGAACATCTTGGGAGCCATCCTGAGGCATCGTGCGCTATCTCGAGCCCCCTTCGAGCTCACCTGGGACTCCCAGGGGCCCTCTTGGAGTCGTCTTGGGCCATCTTAGACGCTCCAACGCCTCGCCGCCCCCCGTCCGGGTCCAGGGGAGGGGGTAGGGGGAGGGGTCAAGATACCCACCCACCCGCAAGCCGTCTAGCTCACTCCCACCCGCTCTCCCACCACATAAGTAACACCCGAGCCTGAGCATGTTCAGCGGCCGTCTTTGGACGGACAGCTACTGGGAACCAACGCCGACTCCAGGTGCGCGACGCTTGGGCGAGGTGCGCCACGCGTGCCAGGGGCGCCACGCGCGCCAGGCACCCCTTGGGCCCGAGCGTGCCAGGCACGCCTGGTGCGCCAGATGCGCTACGTGGTCCGAGTGCGCCAGGTGTGCCGCACAGTCCAGCCGCGCCAGGTGCGCCATGTTCGGGGCACGTGCAGAGTGCGTCAGGTGCGCCTGCGCACGTGACAGCACACATCGGGAACATGCCAGCCCCCGCCATCCTTGTCGAAAACCAATGCCCATCATTGTGTCTGGTGGGTCTGCGCACAGCAGGCCGCGCGCCACCACCCCCGCGGTCCCTGTCAAAAACCATGTGGCAGTGATCGCGGGATGGCCGCGCATGATCCAGATTTTGCCGCGAGGTGCATGTTGTATCGTTTTTTTATGTCATGGATGGTAGCCCTGTGCACGGCAGGGAATATGCTGGCACCCCGCCGTGGGTAGGGGGAGGGGTAAACCCTTCCCCGAAGGGGAAGGAGGGGATTTGGAAGAGGAACCGCCCTGGACCAGGTACGCCCAGCGGGCTGGTGGAATTACGTTTCTTGACGCACGCCCTCGACCACCCACACATCATCCGTTGCGTAGGCATGTTGCACACTCAGTGTAGTGTGCATTTGGTTCTCCAGTACGGAGGAAACGTGTGCATTGAGCAGGGGTTGTCGACTCAACCTAGGTACCGCTTGTCCAGGGACGATGCTTTGGATTGCAGTGCCCAGTTCGCCAGTGCTCTGTTCCTACTGCCACGCCCAGGGCGTCGTCCATGGGCACGTGCCTTTGCGACGTGTGGCTGTAGAGACAGTGCGGAATCGGCACATCTGCCGCCAAGTGGATTTCAGCATGGCAGCCCATGTTCCATTTTCCAGCGCAAGGGAGACCCTGTGCGGATCTCTGCCGTGCGTGGCTCCAGAGGCGGCGCTGAACGATACGTATTTCCCTGAACCAGCTGATTGTTGGAGTCTTGGGATGCTGCTCCTGGAGACCGCTTGCGGGCAGTGTTCGCTCAAGTTGTCGGTTCAGTGGTGCCGTGGCAAGTCCCTCGCATACGCGCGTGCAGGAGTGCATGCAGCTCACATTTTATGCGCAGGCTTCCTGCGTCAAGTTTCTGCGCCAATTGCATTCCAAGCGAGGTCAGTGCCCACGAGGCCTGATGCTTACATCTGAATTCGTCGCAGCCCCCCCAGCCTTGTCTGCCGCCATGCCTGGGGGGCTGCGAACTGCCAAACAGTCGCCATGTTCGAGGGCTGCTGGGGGATCCAGCAAGACGACGACCACGCAGATTCAGAGTAGACCTCACCATCCCTGTGGGGGCTGCGATCTGCGAGCCTGACACCACCTTCGAGGGCTGCTGGGGGGTTCAGCATAGTTTCGTCCTGCGCATATTCAGGTTAGACCTCACCATTCCTGGGGGGTGGCTGCGAACTGCGAAACGGTCGCCACTTTTGAAGGCTGCTGGGGGGTCCAGCATAGTGACGTCCTGCGCAGATTCATATTAGACCTCACCGTCCCTGGGGGCTGTGAACTGCGAACATGTCGCCACATTCGTAAGCTCCTGGGGGGTCTCGCATCGTGACGTCCTGCGCAGATTCAGATAAGACCTCACCTTCCATGGGGGGCTGCGAACTGCGAAAGTGTCGCCACTTTCGAGGGCTGCTGGGGGTTCCAGCATACTGAAATCCTACGCAGATTCAGGTTATACCTCACCATCCCTGGGGGTGCTGCGATCTGTGAAACTGTCGCCACTTTTGAGCTATGCTGGGGGGTCCAGCATAGTGACGTCATTCAGATTAGACCACGCCATCCCTGGGAGCTACAAACTGCACAACTGTCGCCACGTTCGTTGACTGCTGGGAGGTCCAGCGAAGTGACGTCCTTCGCATATTCATATTATACCTCACCATCCCTGGGGGGCTGCGAACTGCCGGTGTCCCATCGCTACCCCGTCCGCGTCCCGTCGGTGTCCCGTTGGTGTCCCATCGGTGTCCCGTCGGTGTCACGTCGGTGTCACGTCGATGTCCCCGTGGTGTCCCGTCGGTGTCTCGTCGATGTCCTGTTGGTGAATCGTGGTGAGATCGATCGAATGAGATCGATAAAGGGATCACGTCGCGGTACAAAACCGTCACCACGCGTCATCGCCCACGTTCTCGTTCCACGCTCTTAACTGGAAACCCTTGGTCCACGTTCTCGAGACCATCGCCCACGTTCTCGGCACCACGCGTTTCGCCATGTTCGTCCCACGTTCGAAACTCCAGCGCAAGGGAGACCCTGTGCGGATCTCTGCCGTGCGTGGCTCCAGAGGCGGCGCTGAACGATCCGTACTTCCCTGAGCCAGCTGATTGTTGGAGTCTTGGGATGCTGCTCCTGGAGACCGCTTGCGGGTAGGGTTCGCTCAAGTTGTCGGTTCAGTGGTGCCGTGGCGAGTCCCTCGCATACGCGCGTGCAGGAGTGCATGCAGCTCACATTTTATTCGCAGGCTTCCTGCGTCAAGTTTCTGCGCCAATTGCATTCCAAGCGAGGTCAGTGCCCACGAGGCCTGATGCTCACAGCTGAATTCGCCCACGCGGCAGGCGAGCCCATTGAGGAGAGAGTGCGAGGGCGAGTCTGAGCATGCGTAACTATGAGTGAGGGGGCCGTGGTGCCGAGCAGTGTCTCTGCGGGTGGCTGTGGATGCTCTTACCCCCTCGTCCTGCAGCGCCTCTTCTGGCACTGCTCCGTCCTGTCCGCGCCTCCCCAACGAAGGCAGGGAGGCCGAGGCGTAGCTGTGGAGCCCCCTTCCCAGCAGCTGGATGCAGCTGGGAAGCTGGGAAGTCTGCCCCAGCGGTTGCGGATGCGCGGCTCTCTGAGACGCCATCCGTTGGTCCATTGGTCAAGGCTTTTGTTCTTTGTTTCACACCTTGAGCCTCGCGTATCCGATGTGCGCAAGGGAGACCCCCTGCTCAGCTGACTGAATGCCAGGCTGACCAGCGTTTGTCAATTCTGGATGGGGCGGTATTTTGAGATTTGCGTCATTTGCGACCTGACTCAACGACGCGGGGCTGGGCAGTTATCTCTAACCTCTGACGTTATCTCGTTTAGATTATGAGTGAGCCTCAGTGTGAGTGCGTCTGAGTGTGAGTGAGTCTGAGAATGAGTATGAGTGACTCTGAGTGTGAACGAGTCGGAGCACGAGTGAACGAGGGAGCAGGCGGTATCTAACTACTAACGCTTATGTCGGTCTTGCAATTTTGGGACTAACAAGAACACCCTCATACTTTGGGTATGGGCGCTCCGCGGCGCCGATGGCTGTGCCGACGGAGCTTGGCACGCTGTCCGAGACCGAGTTTCAGCCATATTGGATGATGGAATGCCTGCCTGTGGAACCCATCTCGCGCTACCGCGTGCATTCGTTCAGAGAAAAAAGAAGCTACCTTGGGTATGGGTGGCAATGCGTGTGAGCGGATCAAGTTTGAGTGAGTCTGAGTATGAGTGTGCGTCTGGGTATCGTAGAAGCCTACGGCGAGCCACCGTCGCCCCCTGGGCGCTCGGCCAACGCTTTGCCAACAGGCGCCGTTTTGGGGCCTCTCTGGGCTGTTCTGCTGGCTTGCTGGGGCGTTTCAGGGTCGTGTTTGAGGGTTTCTTTGGCCGTCTCGGATGCATGTTTGAGCTTTCTTGGAGGCCCTCTCGGAGGCCTGTTGGGCCAACAGCCTCTCTTGCAGCCAACAGGGGGCGGCGGATCCAGTGGCATTCTGCCCATGCCGCCACCGTGCCTGTGTCGTGAACAAGAGGTCTCTTGATGTGCCTTTCGGGGGGCTCCTCGGGGACTTCTTGGGGGCCCTCTTGGAAGCCTTTTGGGGTCCTCCTGAGGGCCTCTCGGGGACATCCTGGGGGCTTCTTGGGAGCCTGCTGGCGGTCTCAGCGGACATCTTGAGCTGGAGGGTCTACATGGCAGTTCGAGCTCCCCCGCCTGGGATCTCCTGGGGCCCTTTTTGAGGGCTCTTGGACACCTCTTTGAGGATTCAGGAGCCGTCTGCGATATATTTGTGGGCACCTCTTGGGTCGTCTTGAGCTCTCTTCAGATTTGGGCCTCATGGGCTGATCCCCAGGGCCCCACGACGATGCAAGCGGCCGCCAATAGACGCCCAGTAGTGTTCCTTGGACACGCGAGCAGTGTGGACTCCCTGATCACGCGCCCTGGAGAAGTCATGCGGGGAGCCCTGTCAACGCCAACAAGCGCCCAAGAATTCCAGAGGTTCAGGAAGGGGCCTTGCATCAAATAGCATCCCGCAGTTGCGGACAACAGTGACGGGGCGGTGGGTCGTCGGCAGTCCGCGAGGCTCTGAAGAAGCTCGCCGCAGGCGCTGATTTTCTCGTTTAGCATTGTGGGTGGGTCGCGGGTGGATCGCGGGTGGGTCGCGGAAGTGTTGCCGGGTGGGTCGCGGGATGGGTCGCGGGGGGGGGTCGCGGGCGATGATGACGACAACAGCGCAAGAGCAGCAACGCCACAACAACAACCACAGCAGCATCAGCAATAGTAACAACAGCAGTCCGCCGCTCGGAACCTCACTTCAGCCACACGCCCAGGGACAATGAATGATCGTTCGGCCCCCTCACTCTGATTACTGACATGCGACGCAAGCAGAACTCGAAGGGACCTTGGGCCACTCCACTCGGGCCAATGCGTAATGCGTAACGGCTTCCGTCTCAAGCTCAACAGGCTCCATTTCGGATGTAATTCGAAAATTCAATTTTACTCAACTGTCTTCGTCTCCAACGCAACGCCCAACATTCAACGTCCTCCATCTCCACACAAAACCAAACACCCATCAGCCTCCACCTTCATTGGAATTTCACGGCATAATCGTACCCAATAGCCTCGGTCACCAACACAATAAATACCCAACGCTCATTCACCCCCACCTCCAACAACACCCAATATTCAAATACCTCCATTCCATATGTGGCCCCATTAGCTCCACCGAAGGCTTCAGTGGTCTCCTCCACCCAGTATAACGTTTCGTGGCCTCATAAGGAGCTTCACCGAAGGCCTCAGCAGCGGTGTTCGCATGCACCTCCGCCACCCAGTACAACCCTTTGTGGCCCCATAGGGAGCTCACCGGAGGCCCCAGTGGCGGTGTTCGCATGCGTGTCCCCCACTCAGTACAGCGCTTCTAGGCCCCATAAGGAGCTCCACCGAAGGCCCCAATGTCGACGTTCGCAAGGCGGCCCCGCACCATTTCGGCACGCCCCTCACACGTCTCGTGGCCCCATATGGAGCGCCACCGAAGGCCCCAATGGCTGCGCCCGCATGCGTCCCCGCCCCATTTCGGCACACCCTTTACACGCTTCGTGGCCCCATAAGGAGATCCACCGAAGGCGATACCCACAACGGCGATATTCACCTTTGCATATGGTTGGGCCCTTCGCAAGGGCAATTGCCTCTTAGGGGCCCTCTAGGGCGCCTCTTGGATGCCTTATCTGGCCCCCTTTAGGCTCCCTGAGCCCTCGTGGGGCGCAAGGCTCGAATTGTCGGTTCGTGTCCACCCTCTAGGGCCCTTCTTGGGGCCGTATTGGGGTGGGGCTCTCTTGGGTATTCTTGGGCGCCTCTCAGGCCGTCTTCGAGACCTCTTGCCGTCGTGGGGCACTCTTGGTGGGGGTGGGGCTCTTGGGCCGTCTGGGGCCAGTCCTGGTGGCCTCTTGGGTCGTCTGGGGACGTCGGATGCTCGAAAGGCGAGTCACCGAGCACACACAGAACAACCGTAGGACAATACATGATCGTGGTCCCCAGTGTTCTGTCGAGTGGCACGTGCACGCCATAGCTTCGAGGGCTCAGGGCTGGACATTTCAGCCGGAAGCTTTACTGCAAGTATTGTGTCCTGCCTGACTCAGTCCTCTGTTTGCTTTCGCCCCCGCCGTTTACTCTACGGGTGTAGGGCCCCCTTTGGGGGGCCCGTGGCGTTGCGTTCTGGGAGCGCGTCCATCCTGCAGCCATAGCGGCGAACGCCGAAGACTGGATGTACATTGAATCGGACCTTCTTGACCCAAGGGATTCGAAGTCCGCGAAGTGGCGGTCCGGCAGCAAGGTGGGCAAGCTCATCCTCACCAGGGACTTCTCTGACAAAGGTAGTGGTCAGGAATATTCTCTTTATAAGATTGACTCGGAACGTCAATCCGATTTTGAGGGCAAGATCTTGGAGGCTATTCATTTGGATCTTACGATGAATATTACGGGTGGTACGTTAGGGACATCCTCGGCAAGTTCAGGCCCGTCAGGCTCCACCTGTGCTCGCAGCGATCTGCGAGGACCTGCCGTTCTGCATCATCGGCCTCCGCGGACAAGAAGAAGGCGGAGGTCATATTCACGCCGACTTGTGATGTAACGTGCTGCTCTGGGGAGCTCGTGGGCTGCCGTGGGTGCCCCCCAGAAGCCTCCCGAAGAGGAAACAGGCTCTTCCAGCGCCGCCTGAGAAGGGAAGGGCCCCCCCGCAGGGAAGCCAGGGGAGCAGGAGGAGGAGCACGAGGAGCAGCAGGAGGAGCAGGACCAGGCGCGGGAGGGCGGGGTCGGCCCCCCCCCCCCGACCCGCCCGGTGTCGAGACAGGCAGGGGCAGCGGCGCCCACGGCGGGCGGCAGGACGGCGGCGGGAGGCCCGAGCCCCCGCCCCCGGGCAGGCAGAGGTGGCACTCTCGAGGAGGGCCTCGCGGAGAGAGGGGGCCACCTGCGAACCCTACCCATCGGTCGTTGAAAGTATGTATTTTTGGATTCCCAGATTCCAATCTACTTTCAGCGCCTTCCTACTTCAAGAGTCGAGTGGTTTTCCCTCTCCCTTCCTCTTCAGGAGGCGTGCGGAAACCCAATCTGTTTCCAGCGCCTTCCTACTTCATGTTTCTACCTACTTCTTCCGACCGATGGGTACCCCTACCCCCCACGATTTCTGGGGGGGGGATGGGGTTCACTTCGCTCGGGAGCTCCCGAGCGAAGTGAACCCCACCCCACCCCTCAGAAATCGTTTCGGGGTAGGGGTAGGGTTCGCATGTGGCCCCCCAGGAGACCGGGGAGGGCGGCCCCCGCTCGCGCGCGGGCGGCGGGACCCCCTCGGGCGCGAGCCGGCGGGACCCTCGCGCAGGGGGCGCGCCGCGCCCCCGGGCGCCCCGAGCGCGGCCCCGGACGGCAGGGGCGCTCGGGGCCCGCGCTCGGGGCCCGCGGGGGCCACCAAAGGAGGCGGAAGCTCTCCGATGTCCTCGCCGAGAGGGTCGGCGCCGCGCGCCTGGAGGAGGAGGAGGAGGAGGAGGAGGAGGAGGAGGAGGAGGAGGAGGAGGAGGAGGAGGAGGAGGAGGAGGGAGGAGGAGGAGGAGGAGGAGGAGGAGGAGGAGGAGGAGGACCAGGAGGAGGAGGAGGAGGGGAAGAAGGAGGAGGTAGAGGAGGAGGCGGAGGGGAAGGAGGAGGGGTCGGAGGGGGGGGAGCTGGCTGTGGGTATGGGTGCGGGTTGTCGGACCCTGGGGGAAGCTCCCGTTCGAGCGGGGACCCCCATCCGACAACACGCACCCACAGCCTCCTCCGTCGCCCCTATGGGTATGGGTGCGTGTTGTTCGATCGTCACTCAGGGGTCCGCCGGCGCCAGGGACGAGGGACAAGGCGTTTATCGCGAGTCCTCAGGCGTCGTGTGGTCGCAGGCTCCGACGAGTCCCGGGAAGGCGCGACAAGGAGGGGGGACCAGGGGAACGGCAGGTCAAGGCACGTCGACATCCTCAAGACGTGGCGGAAGCATCCGGGCCGGCTCAGCGCGGACACGCTGCAACTGGTGGCGTGGCTCCTTGGCACGCTGGCGACCTCCGACTTCAGCGATGCCGGATGCGCCCCGATTGTCCAGGCTTGCGTTCACCAGATCATGTTCAACGAGTTCCTAAGATAGTATATGGGCCTGCGCAGCTCCAGAGAGATCGAGGCCCTGTCGCGCATCGCCGATCTTCTCTTCCGTGGGGATGAAGCGGTGGGCCTGGACGTTGTCATGCAGGGGCTCAAGGCCTTCCCGAGCTCCCTCGTCGACGAGAATTGGATCGTCGCCAGGTGGTGCGAGCTCATCCCCACAGGGGGGGCGCAGCTGACCGCGGCGGCGGCGGCGGCGCTCGAGCTCGAAAAGTCCGAGGGGCAACTCAAGGGGCCCATGGTTGTCGGGAGCAAGCCTTGATCCAAGACCGCCTGGGAGCAGCCAGACCCTGCCGCTTCGACGCGGGCGTCGGCGCCCACTTCGAGCTCTGCACCGCCGAACCCTTCTACGTCGGCCAGGGCCGTCGCAGCACCGCCGCCGGGGAGCCGCCGCCCCGCTGGGTGCCGCGGGCCACTCGCGCATCGCGGGGGGGCGGCGACGGGCGGCGGAGGCCTGCGGCGCAGGGGTCCGGCCAGCAGCCCAGACCGTGGAGGGGCCGCAGCGGGGTGCGCCCAGGCAGGCGCTGGGCGCTGATGCGGCGGACGCCGGTTGCATTCCGGCTTCTTTCGTAAAACAGGGCTAGGATCGGGATAAATCGCTCCAGAGCGTTCTGGAGCGCTCTCAGCGCGTTCCGGAACGCTCTGGAGCGGCCGCGGCGGCCAATACATCCTCCAAACCCGCCGATTCTCAGAGAGTTCGAGTTCTCCCGATCTGATTTTGTCCTGGTCTTCGCGTCGTTTTAGCTGAAGCGGCGGACGCCTGTTGCATCCGGCTGCTCTCGGGGGTGGACAGGGCCCCCGCCCCGGCGCGTCGATTCGTGGATGGTCTGTCTGCGGTCCTCGAAGGGGCGCCGCGGCCGTCGTTTTCCAGGCTTGCGCCCGCCTGGTTTGGGCCCGGGGTCGTTTTCATGAGACCACGTTTTAGTGGGTTCTGTCCATCCCCGATTTTCTTCGCAACCCATGGTGAGTGGGGCGTGGGCTCGCTGTGTGCGGGGTCGTTCGATGGTCTGCGATTGCGGCTTGGAGCGGTGCCCTGTGGGCCCGCTCGAGGTCCTGCTGTCGCGCCACAGCGTCGATCCCCCTATCAGTTGGCAGGCTGAGACCCCGGTTGGGGCACGAACTGGATGAGCTGCACGAGCCGCTCACCTTCAGTTCCCTGCGTGGGGTTTTCGATAGTACGATAAAGCAGAGTGCTGGCGGTCTGTCTGAGATGGGCGCCACAGCTCAAACCGTGGAGATTGTACTCTTTTCATGCCCGCGGAGACGCACATTAGTCAGCGGCGAAACCTTGACCCAAGTCGTGCTACCAGTGCCTGTCGGTCTTCTGCGGGGTGAGCACGTTGGACTTCCCCTTTCGTGTGCAGCGGCGTCGTGGCCAAGTCGCATTTCACCGAAAAGCATCATAGCACCCTGACGATCGCGCAGCGTCGCGTTGAGCGTCTTGGCAGTCCTGCCGGTGCCCTTCGAGACTCTATCGAGGTCGAACTTGGCATGGACCACCTTGCCTATGGTGGCCCTGGCGGCCGCCCTCACCTCACCCGCCCAGCCAGGTGCCGATCGCAAAAGGGCGGCCCCTTGGATGCAGTAGTCCCGTGGGAAGTCGCCCACTGGCGGCGGGGGCCGAGCCGGAATCTCAAGAGTTCCGACGAACGGTCCCAACATCCGCCGCAAGTGCGGGTCAGCGCGACCGACGAGGCCTGGTGCGAGATCGTCTCCTGGCTGCTCGCCTCCGCGGAGGTGTCCGTGCGATTCCAGGGCCAGAGATCCTTGCCCCTTGGGGGGAGTTGTGCCTCAGCGGAGCTTTTGGGGTCGTGCGACCCAAGGACCCAAGGGCGCGCCTACGACTGGGCCGTGGCCCCCGGTTCGTCGTCAAAGTAATTGCCATCTGCTAGATGCAGGAGGACCCAGGGGCGGTGAACGACCTGCCAATGGTGTGGCAATGGGCGTCGATCGTTCTCCTGGAGGGCCACGTTTTGTCGGTCAATTCGGCAGAAAAGGGGTCTTCCAGTTGTTCAGGGTTCCCTACGCCCGGCGCAGCTTTTTCGCTTTCGAGAAGCAAGTTTTTGGTGCGCGCGTTGGAGTCGACGCCTCGCAGCCCGCGTGCGTGGCCATCACTGCGTGTTTGATGGGGTGGCTCCTAGCCGTCAAGGCCATGCGGGCGGCGTGCCAGTACCTTGCAGTGGAACCTGCCCCTGTGGGCGCGGGGCTAACCGCCGCAGAGCATCGAGGGAACCGAGCAATGCCGTTGCGACCGTCGTTGGGGATGCAATCGTGGTTTCACGTGTACCTGGACAACTGGGGCCAACTCACGATTGGCAGCAGGCAGGAGCTCGACGCCAGGCGGGGGCGCCCGTCTGCCGCCCGCCGAACTCTGCGGTCTGACGGCAAGGACATCGCCAGATACCAGATCGCCTTGTCTCTCGGTGCCCTGTGGTGCGGGAAGAGGGGCGCGCGGGGGCCAGAGCCAGAGCGGCCCTGCTTCGCGTTGTTTTTTCGTCCCGCGCGCAGTTTCTCGGCCGCGAGTTGCCCGGCTGCTCCTCTCGGGGACTCGGGCATATGTGCCGCGCTTGCTCTTGGCAGCAGCCGCTCTTCAGCGCTGTGGGGGCTGCGTTCCACGCGTCTCGGCGCGCTCCCGCTCCCGCTCGCGGGGGGGGTCATCGACGAGCCGCTTGCGGTGGCCTGCAATCTGTCGAGCTGCGTCGTGGATCTGCGCGCAGTGATCGACCCGAGGCTCGTTTTCGGCGCGAGCGAGTGTGGCGGCGGCGCTCGCGAGGCCTCTGGGCTCACGCCTGTTGGCGCCCGGATTGCAGACTTCCGCCTTCGCGGGGTCCGTTGGAGCGCCGCGGGAGACCCCCGGCGACTGCAGCAGGTGCATCAGGGCCGTTAATCTTCATCGCAGTCCGAGATTCTTTGGCAGCAGCGTGCGCGGCTTGCGACCTTGCGGGGCTGGGCGTCCCGGCGTGCATCGTTGAATTGGGGGGCTCGGCAGGTCGGCGCGTCGCGCGGTCGAATGCCGAGGTCGACGAAGAGAGGGCCGCCCGAGTGCCCTCGGGCGGCCCTCTATAGCTATCGCCAAGTAAGCTGGGCTGCGCGTCCTTGTCTTCTTCGTGATCAAGCGGAGCTGCCAGGGAGTTCATTTTCCTGGGATCTCCGCTTTGGGGATCTTCTGGCGGCGTCTCGAGGTTAGCTGCGTCGTCGAGACGTGCTCGGCGCTCGAGGGCGTTGCCGTGGACGCGATCTCCAAGTGCTTGGGCGCTGCGCCCTTGCACTTGGGCGCCAGGGAGCTCGCGCTCGTCGTCGCCGAGCCCTCGCTGCTTCGGTGCATTAGTTTCGATCCCTGGTGTTTGGCCTCTCTGGAGGTCGGAGGTCTGGCGGGGGCGACCTCGTTGCCGGGTCGCGAGCGTCGACTGCCGGGGGCGCCCCGTGGCGGGCCTGCTCAATCCGGGCGCCCTGAGACGGTCGCGCTGTGCCTTTTGTCCCGGTGGGTCGCTCTCATCGATTTGCCGGCGCCGCCGCCGGCGCGATCCGCAATTTCTCCGAGGGGCTGGTCGTGGAAGGCGGCGCTAGGCGCAGACAAGCGCCAGACGGGGTGGATCGGCTGCTGGGTTGCTGCCCTGGCCGCGCGTGCGACGCCCTGGGGCGAGGCGGCAAACCGGCTGTCGAGAACCTGCCGCGCGGCGCTCGACTCGCGCTTCTGGGCGGCGCCGCCAGCCCGCTCGTGCTCAGCCTGCTGCTGCAAGGCCTCGCGTGCAGGAGCGCCGCTAACGTTCCTCTGGGACCTTTGGACGTCAGGAAGCGCTGGGGAGACGCAGGGCGCCTCGAAACGCAGCTGAACTCGGCGCGCGCAGAGATGGCGAACCCTCCAGACTGCGCGCCGCGCCCGAGCGTGATGGAGACGCAAGCTCCCGGCAGTCATGTCGGCCTACCGCGCTTTAGTCTATCAATTTTCGTCGGAATTGTGATGTCAGCGGCGCCGATGTGCGCCTCGATCCACTGATGTTTTATCGTGCGACGTCTGGGGGCGCTGGGGGGGGGGTGCAGAGCGCTTCGAAACGCAGCTAGGCTCGGCGCGCGCAGAGATAGCGAAGCCCCCAGACTGCGCGCCGCGCTCGAGCGTGATGCAGGAGCGAGTTCCCAGCAGGCTGGTCGGCCGACCGCGCTATAGCCTGCGTGCCAGTTTTTCTCGGAACTGTGATGTCCGTGGCACCGATGTGCGCCTCGATCCACTGATGTTCTATCGCGCGCATGCCTGGCCCCAGCAGCCGATCGATGCCTGTGCGTGGAAATTGAGAATTTCTCAGCGCTATCAACGTACTTGATCCGCGCACCTTCTTTCACTACCTGCGCCCGCGTGCTCGCCGGTGCGTCCGGCGCTGACTCCGATGCCTGAGCATCTCGAACCCGTCGGGTCGCTGTCTCTGTTCGGGCCGAAGGCCGCTCGTCGAGCATTTGTCCGAGTGCCGTTCTTCGGCGGATCGCGGGCACCAGCGTCGTTCGTGATGTGGCGGCAGCGGCGGGGTGGGCCAAGTCCGAGTGGAACCCTGCTGGCGTGCCTTCCCGCTACAGTGCCAAGTAAGGCCAGGGCGCGTGGTGCGACCATTTCCCGCGGCGCCCCCGAGCATCCACGAGCATGGAGACAGGGCGCCAAAGTGGTGCGCATAAGTGAACGACTCGAGAAGATGTGCGATAAAGCGTCGAACGATTTCTCGCGTGCTTCGAGGTAGCTGGAATTGATATCCCCGCGCCCCTGTGGGCCGTCGCCGACGCCCTCGTGAAACGTGCTACTTCTTCTTTGGGGGGGGCGGCGACGCCATTGGTGCGGTCGGTGGCGCGATCGGCGGCATGCAGGCCCGCGTTCCAGCCCCGGGGAAATCTTTGCCGGGCAGTTGGTGTGTTGCGCCAAACGTGGAAAACGCAAGGACTTGCCCGTCCAGTCACTTCCGCTCCCCCAGTTTTCGCGCGGGGCCTTTGGGGCCTCACGCTTGAGGCGGGGTGTCCAGAAGTCGCTTGTGTTTTCGCCGTGGCCTGGCACTGCGTGCTCCCGACCTTGAAGCATTCAGCCTGCAGGCCTCGAACATCCCGCTCGGCCACGCCATGTCTGGCGTCGCCCTGGCGGTCGCTATATCTGACCCGTGCGTCAGTCGACTACTTGCTCAGCGTATAGTATAGAGCGGCTTTCGCCCGTCGATCGCTTATCTGAGGTATCCAGCAATAGCTGTAGCTCAGACATCCGTTCTATTCATGTTTCAAAGGTCAGCACGGGTTTCGCCCTTGCAGTTTCAGGCGTGGCGGGGCCATGCGCCATCTCGTTCGCGCGGATCAATGGGCCAGGCGCGCGAGCGCGGCCGCTTGGAGAGCAGCCGCACAGCCCGCCTCTACATCACCGATGGCGCTTCCCAGCTCGCGAACATGCATCTTAGCTCTCATTGCAGGGCCATGTGCTTTGAACTCACGCGACGGCTTTTCCAGCGTCTTTATGTGGGCGGGCATGGGCCAGACATCGGCCGCGCGGCTGTGACGGCAGAGGCGGGCGTTCTCAGTCGCGTTGTTCGGCTACATTCCATTCTTTCCACGGGCGATGGCAGACTGCAAGAGCAGCAGGCCCCGCCCAACAAAACGCGGCTGTTTTCTCCGGCCGCTCCATGTGGAACATGTGCAACCTATGGAGCTGTATAATTGTTGTTCGGCTCCGCTACAGACTGGCGGCGAACCTAGAGAGACAATGCTGCCGTCATTCTTTTGAAAACGTAGACGGCGCCACACTGACGTGCCATGTGCCCTTCGTGCGCTTTGTTGACCGGCGGCCCAGAGGCGGGGGGGGCGGCGGAGAGGGCCCTGTGGCGCTGGTCTTCGTGGACCAACCCCTGTTCAGTTCGATGGCGCTGTGCGCCTGCAGGGCTTTAGGGCCCTGCGGAGGGGAGACAGGGCGCCGCAGACGAGACAGTGATCGCGGCCCACGTGCGGACCAGTGTTTCGTCGAGTGGCACGTGCACGCCGTAGCCCCGAGGGCCCGAGGGTGGCCACTCCCGCCCGCCCTGGAAAGAGGCATTTGCTGTTGACCTGTAGTCGATTGCGTTCTGGAGAGGGCCCCCAGGTCTGTGTCTGGCGGGGCGCCGGTCTACGTGGCCCAACCACTCTTCTGTTCGATGGCGCCGTGCGCCTTGAGGACTTCAGGGCCCTACGGAGAGGAAGAAGTGCACCGCGGATGAGACAATCATTTTTGCCTCCCGATGCCCCCTCGGGAAGGCTTTGAGGGATCTCGTGGGTTGCCTCGACGGCCTCGTGGGCCCTGCTGAAGCCATCTTGGGCCGTCATGAGGCCAACGTGGCCCGTTTTGGAACGATATTGGTCGGTCTTGAAGAGCGCGAGTCTGTCGTAATTTGCGAGGGGTTATGGCCTCGAGAGAGAGGGGGCGGTGCATGCGGCTGGGTGCGCGAAGAGGGGGTCCTTGGAAATTTCAGAAACCCGACCAGACAGACCTTGGCAGTCTTCCCTGTCTCCACGTGCAGAAGGCACGGCGGCGGATCAGTATACCTGCATGGCTTTGCACACATCTCTGTACATACATATACAATACACATATATATACATATCTATGTATATATGTAATATATATATATATTATAATATATATATATATTATATATTATATATTATTATATATATATATATATATATATATATATATATATATATATATATATATGCATGTATACATTCACACATATACAAACGCACATCGTATCTTTGTGTGCCAGAGGGGCGTTTGTATCGCTTTTGGGTCCAGGATAGGCCCGGCTGGGATGGGAGCGTGTACCTTGTTGTCTTCCTTCCAGGCAGGTGCACGCCGACCTTTTCCCGCTCCGCGCCCGCGGTGAGGCCGACCATCTGCGGGAGGGCCAGCCGAAGCCGCTGGCGCTGCCCTCCGACTTGGTGCAAAGCTCGCTCGGGCGCGAGTTGGAAGAGCGCAGGCTTCCGTGGGGCGGGGGCGCAGTTTTTGTTTTTGTGTGTGTGTGTGTGCGTATGCATATCTATATATATATATATATTTATGTTTTTGTTGTGTGTGTGTGTGAGTGTGTGTGTGTGTGTGTGTGTGTGCGTGTGTGCGTGTGTGCGTGTGTGTGTGTGTGTGTGTGTGTGCGTTCGGGGGCCTGGCCAATTCGGGCCCCCAGCGCGCGCTTCGGCCGCGGCCTCCGCCTGACGACCCTTCGTTAGCGCGGAGCGGCAGAATTCTTCTCCTCCTCCTCCCCCTGCTCCTCCCCCTCCTCCTCCTCCTCCTCCTCCTCCTCCTCCTCCTCCTCCCCCTCTTCCTCCTCTTGCTACTCCTCCCTCTCCTCCTCCTCGTCCCTCCTCCTCTTCCTCCTCCTCCTCCTCCTCCTTGTCCTCCTCCTCCTCCTCCTCCTCCTCCTCCTCCTCCTCCTCCTCCCCTTCCTTCTCCCTTCAGTGAAACTGAGTCGTTGTAAGCGGCCTATGAAGAGTGGGCTTGGAGGAAGGATTTATTCCAGCATCGCTGAGGACTCTTGGGCTGACACTGGTCCTCCTCCACCTCGTCCTCCTCCTCGTCCTCCTCCTCTTCTTCCTCCTTGTCCTTCCATGCCCTATCGTCATATCCTACGTGCGCTCCTCTTCTCCCTTTGGCTTCGCAGGCATCGGGTCCATTCTGCCATTCGTGTATCAGTCTCACTCGGTCTGTCCAGGAGCTGTTTTCAGTGTCCGTCTTGGGCCCGTCCTTCTTCGTCCAGTTGGCAAACGGCCCTGTCTGTCTGTCTGTGTGTTTTGTAAATACCTTGCGTCGGGTCCCGCTGACCCTGAGAAGTGAGTAGTTCGGGGGGGAGAGGCGGAAAAGGGAATTGGGGCAAGGGGCAGCGGCGGCTTTCACGCCAGAGTCTGATGGCCTTCGGCCATCCCGTCAGTGCGTTTAGGTCATGGGGGGCTTCTCGGGAACTCGTGGGGGCACATTTGTGGCCCACGTGGGAGCGTCGTGGGCCTCCTTGGGCCTCTTTGGGGCCTTCGTGGGGTCTTGGGATCATGGTGGAAGGTGCTTTTTGAGCCTCTTTTCCGTCGTCATGGGGGCTTCATGGGATACTGTTGGGGGCGTTTCTGACCATTTCGTGATGGTTTTAGGGGTTCTTGGGCCGTCTTGGACGCTCTTGCAACCGATGCGGCGAGAGTGGGTAGATCATGCAAGCACTTGCAGGGACTCAGCATTTTTTTTGCCTCTTGGGCCATCCCCTGGAACCTCCAAGGCGGCTTGCGAGACTCCCAATAATGTCGACTGCTGGTCCGTGATCGCCTAGGTGGCCGAAAACTGAACTGGCCCCAGAATCACCCGAAACACTACAAGGAGGGGTATTGGATGCTTATCCCCCTCGATATCCCCCCATGGGACCCTCCATTCTTGACTCGATTGCGACATGGGTCGAATTCGCCTCGGGCTGGCGAGCCTGGAGAGCCGCAAGTGGCCAGAGGGAGGGTGGGAGGAGCTTCGCATGCCCGTCTCTCGTCTCCCATCCTCCTCGTTCCTGCTTCCACTTCCCCGTGTCCTCCTGTCCACCTTCCTGCCACTTCCCGTTTCCCCTGACATCCTGCCAGAACTCAGACGTTTTGTATAATCGCTACGTGGCCCCCCGGAGGTTTGGACCTCTTCCCTGGGACTGGCTTTTCATCCCGAGTCGTTTTTGGACGGTCGCGGGCCCGGCGGGGGCCGTCGGAGACCGAGAGGTATTTAAAACAATATATAAGGACTTTTCCGTGATGTTGTCGCAGTGAGCTCCAGAGACGCCTTCGCCGCCTCCCGAGGCCGACGGAGGAGCCGGGGGAGCCCATCCTGGCCGCCTCCCGCCGCGGCGACGCCGTCGCGGTTGGCCCTTATCGTGCGCACCTTTCAGGATGATCACGACGACGATAACCATGATGTTGATGATGCTGATGACGATGGCGACGACGACGATGATGATGCTGACGATGGTGGTGGTTGTGGTGGTGGTGATGATGATGGTGATGGTGGTGGTGCTGGTGATGGTGGTGGTCATGGTAATGGTGGTTATGATTGCGACCACGATGATGACACTGAGGGTGGCGATGCTGCTGATGTTTATGGTGATGGCGATGATGTTGCTGGTGATGGTGGTGGTGGTGGTGATGGTGGTGATGATGATTGTGGTGCTGGTGATGGCACGTGTGGTTATAATTACGACCACGATGGTGGAGGTGATGGCGACGATGATAACGATGATGTTTACGGAGATGGCGGTGAAACTGATGTTGATGTTGATGAGGATGGTGATGCTGATGGTGGTGGTGGTGATAGTGGTGGTGATGATGGTGGTGGTGGTGATGGCAATGGTGGTTATGATTACGACCACGATGGTGGCGGTGAAACCGACGAGGATGATGCTTGTGGTGATGGCGATGACGACGACATTGATGTTTTTGATGATGATGATGATGCTGATGATGATGATGATGGTGGTGGCGGTGGTGGTGATGGTGGTGATGATGGTTGTGATGGTGATGGTGATGGTGGTTATGATTACGACCACGATGACGACGGTGATGATGACGATGATGATGTTTATGGCAATGGCGATGAAAGTGATGTGGATGTTGGTGATACTCATGATGCTGATGACGATGGTGGTGGTGGTGGTGATTGTTGTAGTGATGATGGTGGTGGTGGTGATGGTAATGGTGGTTGTGGTTGCGACCACGATGATGATGCTGAGGACGACGACGATAATGATGATGTTTATGGTGATGGCGATGAAGATTATGTTTATGTTGTTGTTGGTGACGGTGATGGTGCTGGTGATACTGATGATGATGATGATGGTGGTGGTGGTGGTGGTGGTTTTGGTGGTGATTGTGGTGATGATGGTTGTGGTGTTGATGGTGATGGTGGTTATGATTACGACCACGATTATGACGCTGAGGACGCCGACGATGATCTTGCTTATGGTGATGGCTATGAAGATGATGGTGTTGTTGGTGACGACGGTGATGATGATGAAGCTGGTGGTGGTTGGTGGTGGTGATGATGCTGGTGTTGGTGGTGGTGATGATGGTGGTGATGGTGATGGTAATGGTGGTTATAGTTACGACCACGATGGTGACGTTGAGGACGATGATGATGCTTATGGTGATGGCGATGGAGATGCTGACGATGGAGGTGATGTTGATGTTGATGACGATGATGCTGATGATGGTGGTGGTGGTGGTGATGGTGGTGGCGATGATTGTCGTGGTGGTGGTGATGGTAATGATGGTTATGATCGCGGCCACGATGGTGACGGTGAAGACTATGATGGTGATGATGATGTTTAGGGTGATGGCGATGATGGTGGTGGTGGTGGTGATGGTAATGGTGGTATGGTCATGCCCACGATGATGACGGTGAGGACGAGGATGATGATGTTTATGGCGGTGGCGATGCAGATGATGTTGATGTTGGTGATACTCATGATGATGCTGATGACGATGGTGGTCGTGATAGTGGTTCTGATTATGGTGGCGGCTGTGGTCATCATGGGAATGGTAGTTGTGATATGGTTACTGCCACGATGATGACGGTGAGGACAACGAATATGATGCTGTTTATGGTGAAAGCGAAGCTGATGATGCTGATGTTGGTGATGATGATTGTGGTGGTGGTGATGGTGATGGTGGTGATTGTGGTGGTGATGGGGATGATTACGACCACGATGATGACGGTGGGAACGACGATGATGAGGATTTTTATGGCGATGGCGATGCAGATGCTGTTGCTGTTGATGTTGATGACGGTGGTGGTGATGGTGGTAGTGGTGGTAGTGGTGGTGATGATGGTGGTGGTGTTGATCGCAATGGTGGTTTCGCTTACGACCGCGATGATGACGGTGAGGACGACGATGAAAAGTGATGATTATGGTGGTGGGGATGAAGGTGATTCTGATGTTGATGGTGGTGTCTATGGTAATGGTGGTGGTGGTGGTTATGGTGGTGGTGGTGATGGTGCTGGTGATGATGGTTGTGGTGGTGATGGTAATGGTGTCGATGATGTCGGCCACGGTGGTGACGTTGGGGACGACGATGCTGATGTTTATGCTGATGGCGGTGATGTTGATGTTGATGTTGATGATGGTGATGGCAGTTATGATGGTGCTGGTAGTGGTGATGATGCTTGTGTTGGTGGTGGTAATGGTGATTCTGATTACGACCACTGTGATGGCTGTTATTACGGCGATGATGATGTTTATGATGTTGCGGTGACAGTGATATCGATGTTGATGATGATGGTGGTGGCGGCTGTGATGGTGGTGATGATGATCATGCTGATGATGAATGTGGTGGTGATGGTGGTGGTGTTGATGTGGCGTTCCTGGTGACGACCACGATGATGACGGTGAGGACGGCGATGATGACGTTTGTGGCGATGGCGATGAAGACGGTGACGACGATGCTGATGATGATGATGTTTTTTTTTCAGGCGGCGACGATGGTGACCATGGTGATTACTTGTGGGGATGATGGTGATGATGATGATGATGATGATGATGATGATGATGATGATGATGATGATGATAACGATGTTGACAATTATGATGATGGGTAACGCGACGACGCCGACGACGGTGGTGACAATGATGAAGATGATTATGATGATGTGGTATGACGACGATATTGGCGACGATGCTGATTTATGGCGATGATGATGGTGATGGAGATGCTGGTAATACGACGGCAATGGCGATGACGATTACAATGGCGATGACCACCATGGTGACTACGTTGGGTACCACAACGGTGGTTGTGATTACTCTGATGCTGCTGGCGACTAGCATGATGATAAGAGACATCTAGGATTAGACGGCATCAATGATTACGATGTTGTTGATGATGAGGGCTATGCCGATGATTATGTGCTGGGTTGCACGATGGTGCGGGTTGTGATCCTGGCGACGGTGATGATGATTCCGACGATGATGATGATGATGGTGCTGGTGATGATGATGATGCTGATGATGATGATGATAATGACGATGGGATGCTGATTATGATGATGACGATGATGCTGATGATGCTGTTTTTGAGGATGATGCTGATGACGGTGATGATGCTGGTGGTGGCGAGTGCGATGATACGACGCCGACGGGAATGACGATGGTGGTGAGGCGGGATAGGATGATGATATTAATGCAAACGGCGACGATGATGATGTTGATTCTGATGATGATGACGATGATGACGATGAAGGTGGTGCCGATGAGGATGATGAGGGTGATGATAGCGATGGTGATGATAGCGATGGTGGTGGTGGCGGTGTTGATGGTGACCATGATGATGTTGTTGATGATGATAACTTCGACGATGTTGACGATGATTCTACCAAATCTTATAAACATGGCGAGTGTGATGACGGTGATCGTGATGATGTCGATGGTAGAGATGACGATGATGATGATGATGATGATGGTGATGTTGATGATGGTGCTGGTACTGTCGATGATGGTGGTGGTGGTAATGGCTGTTATGCGTACAGTTACGATGATGACGGAGGGACGGCGGCGATAATGTTGTGAATGATGATGGCGATGGCGATGATGGTGATGTTGATGGTGCTGATGATGCTGGTGGTGGTGGTTGTGATGGTGGTTGTGGTGGTGGTGATGGTGGTGATGGTGGTGGTGGTGATGGTAATGGTTGATCTGATTACGACTACGACGATGACTGTGATGACGGCGATGATGATGTTTATGATGATGGAGATGGACGTGCTGCTGCTGTTGATGATGGTGATGATGATGGTGGAGGTTGTGGTGGTGATGGTTGTGGTGGTGATTGTGGTGGTGGTGATGGTGGCGGTGGTGGTGACGGTAATGGTGGTTCTGATTACGACCACGATGATAACGGTGACGACCACGACGATGATGATGATGTTTTTGGTAGCGGCGATGAAGGTGGTCTTGATGATGATGACGGTGATGATGATGGTGGTGTTTGTGATGATGATGGTGGTTGTGATGATGGTGGTGATGGTAATGTTGGCTCTGATTATGACCACGATGATGACGGTGAGGGTGACGATGATGATGATGTTTATAGTGATGGCGATGAATATGATGTTGTTGATGATGGTGGCATGGTGAGATGATGATGATGATGGTGGTGTTGGTGATGGTGTGTGGTGATGATGGTGGTGGTGGTGGTGATGGTAATGGTGATCATGGTTACGGCCACGATGAAGACTGTGAGGACGACGGAAAGGATGATGTTGATGGTGATCGCGATGAAGATAATGGTGATGTTGATGATGCTGATGGTGGCGGTGATGATGGTGCTGGTACTGGTGATGATGGTGGTGGTGGTGGTAATGTTTTTTATGCTTACGGCTACGATGATGACGGAAGGACGACGGCAATAATGTTGTTAATGGTGACGGCGATGAAGGTACTGGTGAGGTTGATGGTGCTGATGATGCTGGTGGTGGTGGTGGTTGTGATGGTGGTTGTGGTGGTGGTGATGATGTTGGCTGGCGGTTATGGTATCGACCACGATGATGCTGAGGATGTTTATGGTCATGGCGATAAGGCTGATTTTGATGTTAACGGCGATGATGATGATCATGATGCTGATGATGATGGTGTTGGTGGTGGTGGTGATGGGAATGGTGGTGATTATTATGATCACGGTGGTGACGGCGAAGACGACGATGATGATGATGATGATTTTTACGGTGATGGCGATGGAGAGGCTGTTGATGATGATGGTGATGGTGATTATGATGGTGGTTGTGGGGATGATGGTGGTGGTGATGATGGTAGTGGTGGAAGTGGTGGTCTGATTACGGCCACGATGATGAAGGTGAGAACGACGATGGTGATGTTTATTGTGACGGCGGTGAAACTGAGGTTGTTGATGACGACGATGATGATGATGTTGGTGGTGGTGGTGGTGGTTGTGGTGATGGTGGTGGTGGTGATGATGAAGATGGTAATTGTGGTGTGAATCTTGCCACGGTGATGACGGTGATGACGATGATGAAGATGTCTATGGTGATGGCGATGAAGATAATGGTGATGTTGATTGTGATGATGGTGGTGGTGGTGGTTGTGATAGTGGTTGTGATGGTTGTGATGATTATGATGATGGTTATGGTGGTTATGATTACGACCACGATGATGACGGTGAGGGCGACGATGATGAGGATGTTTATGGTGATGGCGATGAGAAGTGGTGCTGGTGTTGATGGTGATGATGATGGTGGTGTTGGTGGTGTTAGTTGTGGTGATGATGGTGGTGGTGATGGTGGTGATTGTAATGGTTGTTATGCTTACGGCTGCGACTATGACGGTGAAGACGACGATGCTGATGCTTATGGTGATCGCGGTGAAGATGTTGTGGCGGCGTTGGTTTGTGGTGGTGGTGGTGATGGTGGTGGTGATGATGCTTGTGGTGATGGTACTTGTTGTCATGCTTGCGACCACGTTGGTGACATTAGGGACATCGGTGACGATGATTATGGTGATGGCGATAAATGCGATGTTGATGATGATGATGGTGGTGGTGTTGGTGGTGATGATGGTGGTGATGCTTATGGTGTTGGTGATGTCGTCGTGGTGTGATTACGATCACGGTGATAACAGTGAGGACGGCGATGATGATGATGATGATGATGATGGTCATGTTTTTTTTTGGTGATGGCAGTGAAGGTGGTGTTGATGTTGAGGATGATGATGATGGTGGTGGTGGTGATGGTGGGGGTGACTGTGATGCTGGTCGTGGTGGTGATGGTGGTGGTGTTGATGGTAATGGTGGTTATGATTACGACCATGATCATGGCGGTGAGGACGACGATGCTGATGCTGTTCATGGTGATGGCGGTGAAGATGGTGATTGTGATGCTGATGGTGACGATGATTAGTAGTATTATTAATTTTTTTTTGCTAATTTTTCTTTTATTGTTGTGGCGACGGCGATGATGATCATGATGATGAATCTGGTGGTGGTGATGATTGTGTTGATGATGGCCATGATGCTGACGACTATGATGATGGATAACGCGACGACGCCGATGACGGTGGCGACAATGATGTTGACGGTGATGGTAATGATGATGATGATGGTGATGTGATTGTGATGACCACGGTATTGAGCACGATGTTGATTTATGGCGACGATGGTGGTGATAGAGTTGCTGCTGATACGGTGGCGGTGGCGGTGATGATTACGACGGCGATGGCCGCCATGATGACTACGATGATTACGACAACGATGGTTGTGATTATTCTCATGCTGCTGACGATGGGCATGCTGATGAGAGACATCTAGGGTTAGACGACAGCAGTGATTACGATGCTGTTAATGATGAGGATGATGCCGATGATGATGCTGATTTGCACGATGGTGCAGATAGTGGTCCTTCCGACGGTGATGCTGATTTCGACGATGATGGTGATGCTGGTGATGATGATGATGATGATGATGATGGTGATGATGATGATGATGATGATGATGATGATGATGCTGATGATGATGATGCTGACAGGATGATGATTGTGATGGTTACAATGATGATGCTGATTATGCTGTTGTAGATGACGATGACGACTGTAAAACAATAGTGGTGGCGATTGCGATGGTACGACGCCGATGAGGATGACGATGGTGTTGAGGTGGGATACCTAGCACGCCGCAGTTGCGGATAACAGTGAGGGGGTGGCGAGGACGTCGGCAGTCTGCGAGGCTCTGAAGAAGTTCGCCGCAGGCGCCTAACTTTTACAAATTATGCAGTGAGCCCGCCGCAGTCGCCGATTTCTTCGTTGAAGCAATGTGGGTGGATCGCGAGGTGGGTCGCGGGTGGGTCACGGGTGGGTCGCGTATGGGTCGCGGGTGGGTTGCGGGTGGGTCGCGGGTGGGTCGCGTATGGGTCGCGGGTGGGTTGCGGGTGGGTCGCGGGGTGGGTCGCGGGGTGGGTCGCGGGGTGGGTCGCGGGGTGGGTCGCGGGTGGGTCGCGGGGTGGGTCGCGGGGTGGGTCGCGGGGTGGGTCGCGGGTGAATCGCGGGGTGGGTCGCGGGGTGGGTCGCGGGTGGGTCACGGGCGGGTCACGGGGTGGGTCGCGGGGTGGGTCGCGGGTGGGTCGCGGGTGGGTCACGGGCGGGTCGGGGGTGGGACGACAACAACAACAACAAGCAGAATCCCCCCGCGGATCCCCACTTCTGCCACGCACACGGGAACAAAGAATGAGCGTTCGGTCCCTTTCACTCTGATTATGCTGATATTAGTGCAGGCGGTGACGCTGATGATGCTGCTGATGATGCTGATGATGCTGATGATGCTGCTGATGATGAGGATTGTGGTGATGATGATGATGGTTGTGATGATGCTGATGACGATGAAGATCGCGCCGATGATGATGCTGATGGTGATGTCGGTGATGATGATTGTGGTGGTGGTGTTGATGATGATGGCGATGATGATGATGATGATGATGCTGATGAGGATGAGGATGATGACGATGATGACGTTTTGATCATGGTGATGATGACGATGATGACTACGACGATGCTGAATATGATCATAACGAATCTGATGAAGATGACGAATGTGATGTCGGTGATCGCCATGATGACGATGGTAGTGATGACGATGATGAAGATGATGTTGATGATGATTACGATGATGATGATGATGATGATGATGATGATGATGATGATGATGACGATGATGATTACGATTACGATGATGGTGTTGCTGATGATGATGATGATGATAGTGATGATGGTGATTATGATGATGATGCTGATGCTGATGATGATGATGATGATGCTGATGCTGATGATGATACTTGTAGTGATGATGAA
>CAUYUJ010017459.1:154979-197479 GCA_963575745.1 Prorocentrum cordatum | reverse complement strand
GGGATGCTCCGAGTACCGAGGGACCACGACCACGCGACGGAAGCTTACTCGCAAAACGCGTACGAGGAGGAACGCGTCCAGGGCAAGGTTCCACGGCGACTCAGAGGCTCCTTGTCGAAGCAACGCCGTTGGTGGATCCTGCCTCCAGCGCCCCCTCGAGACATGGAAGGGTTTCCACCCCGGATGGAAGGCCATCGGAGCGCATGGGCATGATTGCCATCGCCAGCTGCCTCTCCTGCATGGGCGCAGGCGGTGGCAGCGGCGACATGCGCCACCTCCGCGCGCGGGGGCCCGAGCAGCCAGCTTGAGTGTTTGTCCAGAGATGGGTGCGCGAGGTAATGATCTGGTCAGTGGCGAACTCGGATCTCTACGAGTTTCGCCCGGCGGCCTACGGCTCGTCGCGTCTCGCCAGCATGGCTCGCGAGTGCGTGGGTACATGGCCGCCGGCTATCCTGTCCCAAGGAGAGCTCACCAATGGCAGCCCGGTGCCACCGATGACGTTCCTAATGCGCAGCATGGCCGAATGATGGGGCCAATTGGGCGAGGAAGAGCGCGTTTCGGCAGTGTCAGCACTCGTGGAGCTTGACAGACTGCCGCAAGAGGACATCGACAACTTCCGCACGATATTCGACATCCCACGCGACCGTGTGCAGCAAACAAATCAACCCAAGATGGGCTAGGAAGTTTTCAGCTTCCTAGGTGGAGCAAAAGCTTCCGTGCGGGCGTGCTCCGCCAATCGTCCCGCGCGAGCCATCCAGCACGTTTTTATGCGGGGTGCGGTAAGCAGAGCACCCTTGGAGCAGCCTCCTCCCCCTTTTTCTTCCTCTCGATGGTCCCTCCCGCCCGCCCTCCTTCTTCCCTTTCTTGTTCTCCTCATTTTCGATTATCCCTCCCCCCCACGCCCTCTCACCCTCACGTTTCTCGATCCCGTTCCCCCTTTTCCTCCCTCCTCTCCCTCCCGTCCTTCCCCTCTCTCCCCTCCCCTCTCCCTCCCCTCCTCCCCCCTCCCCCTGGAGGCACACTGCCCGCGCCGCGCCCGGCAACCGGGTGTTCTGCGTCACGTCAGGCGGGAACACCATGACACTCTACCACGCCGGCGAGGAGGCGGGGAACCCACGATTCGGTCGCCGCGCATCTAGGCTTCCCAGATGGGGCCCGAGTAGATGCGGTCGGAGGGTCGCGCGGCATCGCTGAAGCATCTGCGATGCGGCTGTGGAACCCGACCTGATGAACGCCGACGGCGCCGATGCATCGCCGATGCGATGCAATTTCCCGATTCCATCTACTCGGGCCCTCTAGTCTAACGCAGGAAGCGGGTCCTGGGGGAAACGTGCCTTGAGGCTTTTCGCGGTGTTTGGCCTCCCTGGGGCCCTCCACGGGCCTCGGGGCCGGCAGAACCGTCAGAGAACAGCCAAGGATGAAGAGCTTGTCCTGTGGGATGGCCCTGGGTTCCGGGACCTCGTCCCCTCAGGGCCCGTTCCCATGGTGCCCAGTCGGCTAGACGCTGGACCTGAGAGTGGCCATTCGTCACCACCCACCAAACCACCCCGACCCAACCCGAAGGCTCAGATTTACCCTCGATGTCCAGAGGTGGGGGGTCGGGAAACATCGAAAAAACTCGCGTGGAACCCTTACCCCCCCCCCAGCCCGAAATTCGGGTCTTCGGGTTGGGTTGGGGTGGTCTGGTAGGTAGTCAACTCGCCGGAGCAGCCTTCCGTGCGCGGCTCTCGGGGGGGGGGGGGGGCACGGGGGAGCCACATCCCGAGCACGCAGGCCGCCCCCGCCGCACCGGGTCTTCGGGGGTGGGCAGAGCCCCCGACGGTGGCACGCCGTTTAGTGACTTGTCCGTTTTCGGCTCTCCAGTGACGAACCAACAACACACACACACACACCCATACCCATAGGGGGATCGGAGAGGGCCATGGGTGCGTGTTGTCGGATGGGGGTCCCCGCTCGAACGGGAGCGTTCCCCAGGGTCCGACAACCCGCACCCATACCCATGGCCAGTCCTCCTCCCAACGAGCCCCCTGTGGGTATGGGTGCGTGTTGTCCGCTCGTCATCCAGAGGGCGCCGTGGCCGTTGTTTTCCAGGCCTGCGCCCGCCAGGTTTGGGCCTCAGGTCGTTTTCGCTAAACTATTTTTTGCTAAAGCGGGTCTGGCCATCCCCGACGGGTGCTGCGATCGGCAAGCCGGGCGCCGAAGGCCATTCTGGCCTAGTGCCACCCCTGCGTGCAGCAGACTGGGGGGGCCTCGGCCGGCGAGGAGGATCCCCTCCAACGAGGCCAGAAGATCTCACCACGGACACCGCCAGGGGGAATAGGCCCGGGGGGGAACGCATCGGCCCCCAATCGCCCATGGATCCCCGGTGGGAGCCTGACAGCCAGCCCCGTCCAGGAACATGCGGATTCGTAATCGGGGGCCTCTCGCCGATCTATCGGCGATGTACCGCAGATTCCAGTCGTCGGTTTCCCCCCGTGAGCTGGTCCCTCCCGCTGACCCGTCGGTCGTTGAAAGTAGGTATTCTTGGATTCCCCGGTCCCAGTCTACTTCGAGCGCCTTCCTACTCCCTCAACCGATATGCGTCTGCCGTGTTCTGTTCTTCTCTGGGCGGGCCTGGACCCAATCTGCTTTACCCGCCTTTCTACTTCATGTGTTTACCTACTTCTTCCGACCGACGTGTATCGTTCTCATCACATTGAGGAGGCGGGGCGCCCTTCTCGCGCCCCGAGCTCCTCCTCGGCAGGGGGCACCCTGGGTTCCTCCCCAGCGGGGGAGGAGCTCGGCCGAGGACGACAACGAGGTACGGAGGCAAATTCTCAGGGGGAGAAAAAACACACAGACACAATTAATCCCCGATTCCATAGAAAATATGGAAAATATGGGAAGTGGGGGGGAAGACAGAAATCCAGAAAATATGGGAAAATAGGGGGAATCATTTTATTTGTGTGTATTTTTTTGTGTGTGTGTCCCAGGGCCCCTTCAAATTCGGAAGTTCCTATGTCTTGTATGGAAAAGTGCAGCTTGGGTCTCCAGTGGACCTCTCGCCGCCACGACAGCATCCGATCGCGCTCTGCAGAGGTCGGGGTGCTGATCTCTCAGGGGACGGTCGAAGAGGATCGAGGGTCGAGGTTTCTGGAAGCCCTTGGGCGTTTTTGGGCCTCCGGGAGGCCCCTCGTCGCTGCGCCTGGATGCGCCTCGAGATTCCTGTCGAGCTGAGCCCCAGCAGAGCAAGGGCTCCCACGAGGGCGCGAAGTTATTCGCGCTTCGCGCTTCGCGGTCCTCGTTCCTCCTCCTCGTCCTCCTTTTCTCCCTTCGGGGGGGCGGCGCGAGGGCGCGAAGTTATTCGCGCTTCGCGCTTCGCGCAGCGCGAAGCGCGAAGTTGGGAGCCCTTGCAGAGGTCCGAGGGTGCTCGGCCGAGCAGGTGGAGGAGGAGGAGAAGGAGGAGGACCAGTGTAAACTCAATACTCATCAGCGATGCTGAAATAGACCTTTCCTCCAAGTTCCCCCTTCGTGGGTCCCTGCAAGGATTTATGTTCACTGGGGGCAGTGCCTCGCTGGAGGACAGCCGTTTGAAAATCCAGGGCCGCGCCAAAACACTATTCCTGGGACTTCGACGCCGCGAATCAACGTTACTGTGCGTCCTGACATTCCGGAATCCTGTCAAATCACCGTTCTTTGGACTTCAACACCGCGAACCAACGTGTTTCTTGCGCCCTGACAGTCCTGCATCTTGCTAATCATCTTACAGTCTGACAGTCTGCGCCCTGACAGTCTGCGCCCTGTGTTTCTTGCGCCCTGATAATCATAATTATCATCTTTCCGTAAGGACGGAGAGGCAGGATACGAAATAAGGCAGATTTTGTATCATTAGCTGTTCTTCCGTAGGCTGTTTGGGCCAAGCCTCAGAGCTGAGGGCTAGCAAAGCCGAGTCCACGCTCCCAACGCGTGGGAGGCAAGACGGATAGATTTCAGATCAGATTTGAGTCTGCGAGGCCAAAAAACGAGAGGTTGGTCTACTTCAGTATTTCCTCGCAATGGCGTCTGGCGATGGTGGGCAAGCGTTTGCGAATGTTCTCGCGAGCCTTGATACACCAGTACCGCAAGCTGGAACTCCACAGGCCGTGGGTGGACCAGCTACTCCAATAGGCTCAGGCGGTGGCAAGCGGAGAGGTGGCGACCACACGGAGTACACCGACGTAGCCACGCTGATGGAGCAGCAAACTCGCATGATGGAGCAAATGGCAATTACAAATCAGGAACTACAGCGCCAAGCACAACAGCAGCAGCAGCAGAATCAGCAACTCATGGGCCTGTTGGCGCGGCTATCCCCCCCAGGATTGGCGCTGGGAGAGCAGCAGCCGGCAGTTGCACCTCAGGCCCCACAGGTGGAAGTGGAGTATTTGAAAAAGATCCCCGACCACATTCAAAAACAGTTGACTCATTTCATGCAAGATTTTGAGAAATCGATGGCCAAGATAACTCGCACGCGAGTCACCATCGAGAAGCTGAGCAACGACGTGCAAGTGCTGAATGACAAAGTAAATCGGCGATACCCCCCAGGATGTCGGGCTTTCAAGACCAGTGAAACTGAGTCAGAGTTGGACAATGTATTAAAGGGATGTGTGGATCAGGATTCGTCTCTTGCCATTGTGCTGCCACGTGGCAGTTCGAGAAGGGAGGCGATGAGAATAATCCACCATGAAACTACATTGTTTTTCAAACAAGTGCAACTCGAAGCCAAAGAAGAGCTTCGAGAGGTGCTCAAAGTGGCTGGCAGTAAGGATACGTTCGTCCAGGAGGGCACGAAGATCATGCAGAGCGTGACGGACGACAGAGGAGCGTCCCTCGGCCTCGACTCCACTCGCTCCAAACCCTTCGACCCGAAGTTCGTAGAAACGAAGCTCGACTCCATGTGGCACCAGATGGTCGATAAAGAGGCGAAGAAGGAGGAGCAGAGGAAAAAGGAGTTGGAGAAGCAGCAGAAGGAAAACCGAAAGAAGGAGGAGGAAGTTTTCAGAAGCAAGCCAGAAGACATGTTTGACGCCATGATTTCCAACAAGTTAGAGAAGAAACTTGAAGAGAGGGGACTTGGCGGCATGGATGTGGAGAACTCCGACAATAAAGGAAAAGTGACAATCGCGCAAGTAGTAGATGCAGCTTCAAAAAATGGATGGGCCCCCGAGGGGGCTCGGGGGCAGAAAGACAAGGGGAAGAGCAAAGGCAAGGGCAAGGACCACCCAGGAAAAGGAAAGGGCAAGGAGAAAGGCAGCGAGAAAGGCAAAGGAGCTGGAATGAGCAAGAATGGGAAAGGCAAGTCAGCTGGAAACAAGAAAGGCAAGGGTGGCCAGAAGAATGCTTGGCATCCCAAGGGAGCAGGCAAGAACGGAGGCAGCAAAGGAGACAAATATGGAGCAATACGTACCGAGAAAGGTGCAAACGGCAAAGGCAAGAAGGCTGGCAAGGCAGGTGGTTGGAACACCACATGGCAGGAGCGTCCGTGGAAGAATGGCTATCGTTGGTGACGTTTCGCCGGCGAGAAAACACAGTTCTTGCATTCGACGCTTCAGACAAAAGTGTGTACATACCAACGGACATCCCATGGCCAGTGGTTTGGCTTCTTAGCACGTTTCACAACAAGTACGTCTTTGATTCGGGGAAGCTCCCGAAATTAGATCAGGTGCGAAAGGATTTAAATGATTTCGTCAATCGCTTCCGCTGGAGATTCACTTTGGGGAACCAGTCTCATCCCGACAGGCTGGCATACAGATTACGGGGCTGGCGGACACCGACAGGCCCAGCAAACTTGCCAGCTGTTGTTGAATTTTGGTTGAGCCAAATGAAACACAATCTCATGAGTGCGGGCGCTTCGGCCATTCAGCGACTTCGGCATAAGAGGCGCGGAAACGTCTATCCGTTGATTCGCTTGGCAATTGCGTGGCTGGAAAGCTCAGACTATGTACCCATAAAGAACGACAAGGAAACAGGCTACACCCTTGTCCGGCGAAGTGACAACACCCAGATCGATGAAACGATTTTGAACGGACCTCAGTACCAGGAGGTTTCAACCGACCCAATCAATTTTGACAGCGTGGCGCGGTCTTATGTGAAACTTGCACAAGACATTGAGAAGTATGAAGATTTCCCCATCGCTTCGGATATCACCCGATCCCTCAAAGCTCCGAGGCACACTTACAAAGCACACCTTTTCAAAACATGCAAGACACACAAGGCGCCAGAACCGATTTCATTTCGGAACGTGCACGCGGCAGGCAAGTATGCCTTCGCAGGGCTGTCGCATTGGCTCGGCAGAAGGCTTCGCGAGGTCATCAAGCGGTATCCTCACGTGGTGCGGGACTCCGCCGACGCAGCCAGGAAACTAATGCGTGCAAGACTGGATCCGAGAGACCACTTGTGCACAATGGATGTGAAAGAGTTTTTCATGTCAGGGACAACGGAAGAGCTCGTGAATGACATCCTGCACTTCTTCTCTGGGAGGCTGCGTGTGCTCATTGAGCGCGCATTGTATTTACTGCTTGATAATCAATTCATTACGGCGTCCACGTTGCCAGGCCGGTGCTTCAAAGTAGTGCTCGGTACGGGCATGGGCCTCCCTCATTCGGGAGACGTGGCCGACTTAGCATTGATTCGCCGAATGGAAACATGGGCCGTTGCAAATCTTACGCGTTTCAGCATTTAGCGGTACTTGAGATTCAAAGACGACATATTCTTGATCTGGAAACACAGTTCGCTTGGAGGCCAGTTCTGCAGCGAGCTCATGACCAAGTCAGGGTATTTTCGCCTAAAGGTTGTATCTCTTTCCATCCAGTCTGTGGAATGGCTGGAACTAGAAGTAGTGAGGGTCGCGGGTACCGTTGCGACAAAACCTCGTTTTAAGCACACGACCTTGGCTGTTCCCCTTGCCCCCAGTAGCGCCCACCCCCCGTCTGTGCACAGGGCGTGGCCACGGGCAAGGCTGGGGACACTGCGGACTCTGTGCTCGAACCCAAGTTTTTTCGAAGAAGCGCAGTGCGAGTTGAGAGAACGATTATCCCAATCTTTTTCTGCTCAGTATGTGGATCGCGTCCTCCGCCCCCCCGGCGAAGACACGGGCAGGGGCGCTCGGGGATCGAATTCGAGCACGCTGTGGCTGAAGTTGCGGTATTCCCCCGGGCTTCAGCAAAGCCTGCAAAATGCACTAGGTCATTTCCTCAGGCATGACGGGTACGGCGCGGTGATACTCAGGGCCATGGGGTGCGTGCCCGACGTACGTATCACGAATTACAGGGGCCTGCCAAACATGCATAGTTTGTTGGCGAGGCTCGCACATAGACCACACTAGGCGGCAGTAGGGGATGGTAGGCGGGATAATCATAATTATCATCTTTCCGTAAGGACGGAGAGGCAGGATACGAAATAAGGCAGATTTTGTATCATTCGCTGTTCTTCCGTAGGCTGTTTGGGCCAAGCCTCAGAGCTGAGGGCTAGCAAAGCCGAGTCCACGCTCCCAACGCGTGGGAGGCAAGACGGATAGATTTCAGATCAGATTTGAGTCTGCGAGGCCAAAAAACGAGAGGTTGGTCTACTTCAGTATTTCCTCGCAATGGCGTCTGGCGATGGTGGGCAAGCGTTTGCGAATGTTCTCGCGAGCCTTGATACACCAGTACCGCAAGCTGGAACTCCACAGGCCGTGGGTGGACCAGCTACTCCAATAGGCTCAGGCGGTGGCAAGCGGAGAGGTGGCGACCACACGGAGTACACCGACGTAGCCACGCTGATGGAGCAGCAAACTCGCATGATGGAGCAAATGGCAATTACAAATCAGGAACTACAGCGCCAAACACAACAGCAGCAGCAGCAGAATCAGCAACTCATGGGCCTGTTGGCGCGGCTATCCCCCCCAGGATTGGCGCTGGGAGAGCAGCAGCCGGCAGTTGCACCTCAGGCCCCACAGGTGGAAGTGGAGTATTTGAAAAAGATCCCCGACCACATTCAAAAGCAGTTGACTCATTTCATGCAAGATTTTGAGAAATCGATGGCCAAGATAAGTCGCACGCGAGTCACCATCGAGAAGCTGAGCAACGACGTGCAAGTGCTGAATGACAAAGTAAATCGGCGATACCCCCCAGGATGTCGGGCTTTCAAGACCAGTGAAACTGAGTCAGAGTTGGACAATGTATTAAAGGGATGTGTGGATCAGGATTCGTCTCTTGCCATTGTGCTGCCACGTGGCAGTTCGAGAAGGGAGGCGATGAGAATAATCCACCATGAAACTACATTGTTTTTTCAAACAAGTGCAACTCGAAGCCAAAGAAGAGCTTCGAGAGGTGCTCAAAGTGGCTGGCAGTAAGGATACGTTCGTCCAGGAGGGCACGAAGATCATGCAGAGCGTGACGGACGACAGAGGAGCGTCCCTCGGCCTCGACTCCACTCGCTCCAAACCCTTCGACCCGAAGTTCGTAGAAACGAAGCTCGACTCCATGTGGCACCAGATGGTCGATAAAGAGGCGAAGAAGGAGGAGCAGAGGAAAAAGGAGTTGGAGAAGCAGCAGAAGGAAAACCGAAAGAAGGAGGAGGAAGTTTTCAGAAGCAAGCCAGAAGACATGTTTGACGCCATGATTTCCAACAAGTTAGAGAAGAAACTTGAAGAGAGGGGACTTGGCGGCATGGATGTGGAGAACTCCGACAATAAAGGAAAAGTGACAATCGCGCAAGTAGTAGATGCAGCTTCAAAAAATGGATGGGCCCCCGAGGGGGCTCGGGGGCAGAAAGACAAGGGGAAGAGCAAAGGCAAGGGCAAGGACCACCCAGGAAAAGGAAAGGGCAAGGAGAAAGGCAGCGAGAAAGGCAAAGGAGCTGGAACGAGCAAGAATGGGAAAGGCAAGTCAGCTGGAAACAAGAAAGGCAAGGGTGGCCAGAAGAATGCTTGGCATCCCAAGGGAGCAGGCAAGAACGGAGGCAGCAAAGGAGACAAATATGGAGCAATACGTACCGAGAAAGGTGCAAACGGCAAAGGCAAGAAGGCTGGCAAGGCAGGTGGTTGGAACACCACATGGCAGGAGCGTCCGTGGAAGAATGGCTATCGTTGGTGACGTTTCGCCGGCGAGAAAACACAGTTCTTGCATTCGACGCTTCAGACAAAAGTGTGTACATACCAACGGACATCCCATGGCCAGTGGTTTGGCTTCTTAGCACGTTTCACAACAAGTGCGTCTTTGATTCGGGGAAGCTCCCGAAATTAGATCAGGTGCGAAAGGATTTAAATGATTTCGTCAATCGCTTCCGCTGGAGATTCACTTTGGGGAACCAGTCTCATCCCGACAGGCTGGCATACAGATTACGGGGCTGGCGGACACCGACAGGCCCAGCAAACTTGCCAGCTGAGGTTGAATTTTGGTTGAGCCAAATGAAACACAATCTCATGAGTGCGGGCGCTTCGGCCATTCAGCGACTTCGGCATAAGAGGCGCGGAAACGTCTATCCGTTGATTCGCTTGGCATTTGCGTGGCTGGAAAGCTCAGACTATGTACCCATAAAGAACGACAAGGAAACAGGCTACACCCTTGTCCGGCGAAGTGACAACACCCAGATCGATGAAACGATTTTGAACGGACCTCAGTACCAGGAGGTTTCAACCGACCCAATCAATTTTGACAGCGTGGCGCGGTCTTATGTGAAACTTGCACAAGACATTGAGAAGTATGAAGATTTCCCCATCGCTTCGGATATCACCCGATCCCTCAAAGCTCCGAGGCACACTTACAAAGCACACCTTTTCAAAACATGCAAGACACACAAGGCGCCAGAACCGATTTCATTTCGGAACGTGCACGCGGCAGGCAAGTATGCCTTCGCAGGGCTGTCGCATTGGCTCGGCAGAAGGCTTCGCGAGGTCATCAAGCGGTATCCTCACGTGGTGCGGGACTCCGCCGACGCAGCCAGGAAACTAATGCGTACAAGACTGGATCCGAGAGACCACTTGTGCACAATGGATGTGAAAGAGTTTTTCATGTCAGGGACAACGGAAGAGCTCGTGAATGACATCCTGCACTTCTTCTCTGGGAGGCTGCGTGTGCTCATTGAGCGCGCATTGTATTTACTGCTTGATAATCAATTCATTACGGCGTCCACGTTGCCAGGCCGGTGCTTCAAAGTAGTGCTCGGTACGGGCATGGGCCTCCCTCATTCGGGAGACGTGGCCGACTTAGCATTGATTCGCCGAATGGAAACATGGGCCGTTGCAAATCTTACGCGTTTCAGCATTAAGCGGTACTTGAGATTCAAAGACGACATATTCTTGATCTGGAAACACAGTTCGCTTGGAGGCCAGTTCTGCAGCGAGCTCATGACCAAGTCAGGGTATTTTCGCCTAAAGGTTGTATCTCTTTCCATCCAGTCTGTGGAATGGCTGGAACTAGAAGTAGTGAGGGTCGCGGGTACCGTTGCGACAAAACCTCGTTTTAAGCACACGACCTTGGCTGTTCCCCTTGCCCCCAGTAGCGCCCACCCCCCGTCTGTGCACAGGGCGTGGCCACGGGCAAGGCTGGGGACACTGCGGACTCTGTGCTCGAACCCAAGTTTTTTCGAAGAAGCGCAGTGCGAGTTGAGAGAACGATTATCCCAATCTTTTTCTGCTCAGTATGTGGATCGCGTCCTCCGCCCCCCCGGCGAAGACACGGGCAGGGGCGCTCGGGGATCGAATTCGAGCACGCTGTGGCTGAAGTTGCGGTATTCCCCCGGGCTTCAGCAAAGCCTGCAAAATACACTAGGTCATTTCCTCAGGCATGACGGGTACGGCGCGGTGATACTCAGGGCCATGGGGTGCGTGCCCGACGTACGTATCACGAATTACAGGGGCCTGCCAAACATGCATAGTTTGTTGGCGAGGCTCGCACATAGACCACACTAGGCGGCAGTAGGGGATGGTAGGCGGGATAATCATAATTATCATCTTTCCGTAAGGACGGAGAGGCAGGATACGAAATAAGGCAGATTTTGTATCATTAGCTGTTCTTCCGTAGGCTGTTTGGGCCAAGCCTCAGAGCTGAGGGCTAGCAAAGCCGAGTCCACGCTCCCAACGCGTGGGAGGCAAGACGGATAGATTTCAGATCAGATTTGAGTCTGCGAGGCCAAAAAACGAGAGGGGCTCCCACGAGGGCGCGAAGTTATTCGCGCTTCGCGCTTCGCGGTCCTCGTTCCTCCTCCTCGTCCTCCTTTTCTCCCTTCGGGGGGGCGGCGCGAGGGCGCGAAGTTATTCGCGCTTCGCGCTTCGCGCAGCGCGAAGCGCGAAGTTGGGAGCCCTTGCAGAGGTCCGAGGGTGCTCGGCCGAGCAGGTGGAGGAGGAGGAGAAGGAGGAGGACCAGTGTAAACTCAATACTCATCAGCGATGCTGAAATAGACCTTTCCTCCAAGTTCCCCCTTCGTGGGTCCCTGCAAGGATTTATGTTCACTGGGGGCAGTGCCTCGCTGGAGGACAGCCGTTTGAAAATCCAGGGCCGCGCCAAAACACTATTCCTGGGACTTCGACGCCGCGAATCAACGTTACTGTGCGTCCTGACATTCCGGAATCCTGTCAAATCACCGTTCTTTGGACTTCAACACCGCGAACCAACGTGTTTCTTGCGCCCTGACAGTCCTGCATCTTGCTAACACATCTTTTGGGGGCGTCAACCTGGCTACTGCGCGGTGCTCATGCTTCGGCGAGAGTCACACATTGAAAAGGAACCACCCTCCGGGAAGCTCTTGCAAGCTTTCAAGACGAATCAGCGCGGCGCTAAGGCGAGAGCCATGCTTTGAAGACGACCTGCCCTCCATCCGTGAAGCTCTTTGCGCACTTCAGCACTTTTAAGACGAATGCGTTCGTCGCAAAGGTGAGAGCCACGTTTTGAAAACGGCCCGCCCTCCATATGTGAAGCTCTTGCAAATTCTTCACGCTTCGCGTATCCCAACCAACGCCGGCCGGCCTGCGCCTGTCTTAGCCCAACCAACGCCGGCCGGCCGGCCATCGGGCGCCAGGGCCACCCTCTGGCACCACAGCCCCAACACCGGGGCACCCCGAGTACTCGCCATAACCATCGTTGCACTCCCGGATTGCAGCAATGCTCACATGGCAGAGGTAGCAGGCTGCCGTGCCGGGCTTGCGCTGCTCCCCCACCTAGATAGCCCAACCCGCATGGCTCGGATTGTGGGCGACAGCCTAGCAGCCGTAAGATATGGGGCCGGCACCGCCCGATACCGAAGGCTCCACCTGGCTCAGCAGATGGAGGACGCCTTAGGTCAAGTCGAAGGTGCTGGGTGGGTCCTCACGTGGCAGGCCGTCACACGCAGACTGAATAAGGCCGCTGACAGCCTGGCCACCATCGGGGTTTACTGGGCGGACTCCCTCCGCAGGGAGGGCGTTACCGCTGTCACCTCTCATATACAGTGGAATGGTAACCCCCCCCCCAGCCAGTGCACTTTCCCGGCATCGATCTTCGGGAGACCAACCTCTGCGACCCTATCGCGGCAGCAGAAGCTGCTCACCTGCTCGGCGGGCCCCTGGCCAGATGGCCGTCCCCCATTCAACGCTGCGAGCAAGGTCCTAGCGCAGAAGACTTTCTCCGACCCTTCCGTGCTCGGGAATGCCCATGGCTGAGATGGGCACACTTCAACCACGAGTGGTGCTGGTGGTGTGAGATCTGCCAGAGGTACTGCGACGGCAAGGAACACCTCCTGGGTGGGGACCACTTCGCAGAGGCCGTGAAGGCCGGATCCCAGAATATACACTCAGCAAGGCAACCTTTGGACCAGGACGCAAGGATCGACCACAGAGAGCGTGACAGGTCTCAAAATTGAGAGACCACTATGGCCAGGCTGGGGACTTCCTGGCCCAGTCAAGGACGGCAGCCGTGCGCGCCTACCAGGCTGGACCTTCCCCGAGGACTGGGGCCACGTTCCGGTCGACTTCCCCTTTCGCGACGACAACTTCGACTTCTCCATTTCCACCGACGCCGTGCCCTCGACCGACCTCCGACCGCCCAGCCAATGCCGACATGGATGGGGGACCACCCCATGGCGCACTACAGGAGCCTGGGGGGGCACTGACCCGCTCCCCCCTTGCCCAGTCGCAACAGGCGGGCCGTGCGCCCCACCGACCCAGAAGGAGAGACACGCTGGCTCCAGCAGGGCCTCTTCGCAGGACCCGTTGGATCGGACAGGACAACCGCGAGGGGACACGATCAACTGGGCAAGCGACGCTCCCCCCCAAGACTGCTCATACGGCTATACGCCATGCCCGCTGACAGCCCAGGGGCTCAATTCCGCCTGCACATCCCTGGGCGCGGTCCCCACTGGAGTCAATCTGCCAAAGCACTGGGGGCAGGATCTACGACAAAGGGGCTGCGCTCTGTGCAGGTTAGCCTGGGCCGAGTGCATGGCAGCCACTGAAACAGTATGGGGCGGCTCCGCGAAGGCCAGAACAGACTTGGCACGTAAAAAGAGCTGTGTCCTGGAGGTGACGGTCACCCCCATCAACGAGCGGTCCACCTGCCTCATTCTCGACAAGTACAACCTTCGCAACGCCTTCCCCCTCAGGACGGGAAGCTGCTTTTGCATTTACAATGGCCAGTCGTGTTCAGGCTGATGCTCCGAGGATTGGAAGGGGGACAGCACGCGCAGTCACGTACGCTGCTTCTTTGTCTCACCAGCCCAACGGAGGACCAGATTACCGCCCTCAAACTCGTGTGGCCCCCGGACTTCGGTGGCCCCATTGCCCGCAACGAGTGCGACGTCATCGGACTAAGGGCGGGCTCCAAGTACCCCACCAATCAAGCCCTGGCCTGGTGCGACGCCAGTCAGACTGGGGAGTTGCCCCCGCCCGGAGCGACCGCGAAGTCAGACAAGGAAGGCGAAGTCGTGTGCCGAGTGGACAAAGCTCCTTCCAAGCTGCAATGCTGGCGGATCTCGAACGCCACCAGTGAGATTTACAAACTGCAGCAGGCCCCTGACGACCTGATAGCGGCACCGCTCGACGTCATTACATTCCTACTCAACCACCGCGCCGTCGAGAGAAGGGGCAGGGTACGGGCTAACGAAGTGGAGAACGCCAGAGCGTGCAGCAGCTCCCTTCTTTCCAGGGCGAGAGCCACCATCGAGGCCAAGGCGCCCAGCCTTCCCCGCGCAATTGAGGTGGGCGGCGCGGCGCAACTGCAGCAGCAGAGCAAGGGGCCATCTGGCGCCCCATTCACGGACGACGAAGTTGAGAGTGCTACAGGACAGGTGCTCCAGCGGGTCAGAAACCTTCCCCCCATCACCAACCTGAGCGACGCTGCCCAACGTCACCGACTTAATGTGGACGCTACCAAGGCCCTAGTCGCCACCATACGACACCACGTCACGGTGGTTCATGGGCCCCCAGGGGCCGGCAAGACGCTCTTCTCAGTGGCCACAATGGACGCCTGGGCAAGCTCGCTTCCCAAGGGGCAGGCAGTGGCCCTCACGGCAGGGTCGAACGCAGCCGCCGATCAACCCGCCATCGGCCTTGGGGTTGCGCGCGAAGACGGCAGGTTGGCGCCCGGAGCTTGCTTCCCCAACAGGTGCGTCAGGCTAGCGAAGGACGCACGTGTTGCGCCGAAGCTCGCCCCCCTCACACCTGGGGGACATTTCCACAGAACGCACGACCGCCCCCCTCACCAGAGCGGACCCTCCAAGGAGTTCATCGCCTTCCGCTCGCAGCTGCTGAGGGACGCCAAGATGATCATTGCAGCCCACGAGGCGGCAGAGTCCCTCAAACTTGCCTCCCCGGTTGCCCTGCTCATTATCGACGAAGCAGGACAGGCCCGCGAGCTGATGGCCGCAATGTCTCTCGTTAGCGTCATACGCTCTGGCGGGCGCCAATTGCTGGTCGGCGATCCCAAGCGGCTTCCCCCCGCCGTCCTCTCCAGGAAAGCAGCCGACCGCGGCCTGTGTCTCTCGATATTCGACCGGCTGCGCAACGCGCTAGGTGAGGACACCTCAGCAGTGGTGCAACTGACCCTCTGCTACCGCATGCACCCCCTCCTCCTGTCCTGGCCTAACGTGGTCTTCTACAACGAGGCAATGCGGACAGGACTCACCGACCCACGCAGACAAAAGCCACTGGTAGCAGTACTACCGTGGCTGCAGATACTACCCTGGGACAGTGCGCAACTCATCGAACTGGCCGAAGCCACAGAGTCCATCCCGGAGGACCAGGAGGAGCTATTGAGGGACCTTCAGCCCCCTCCGCAACGCCCAGAGGAGAGACATCGGTTCCTCCTGGTCGACAACCCCTCCCTCGAGGTCTCGTCCAACCTCCACTCAGGATGCGCGAATCTCCCAGAGGCTGTGCAGACGGTGGACATCGTGCGGGCGCTCTTGCCCGCCATGGAGAAGGGGGCCACAGTCCTCGTAGTGGTTGGCTATCAATTGCAGTGTGCTGTGCTCGAGAACGGATGGCCTCAGACAGGGCGCAGCGTCAGCGGCGCCCTGGGACAGGCTAAGGCCAGGGAGAAAGGAGCCGGCAAAGGTGAGGCAATCAGAACAAGCGACTACTCCTCTCTCTCCCACGAACGCGACTGCGACCACAAAGGGTACGAATGTGTGTTCGAAAAATGGAGTTCCCCCCTCATTGGCATCGACCTACGCTTCCAAGGGCTACGTCAAGTTGCAGAGGAGTACCTGGCCAACGGCAGACTCAACATTTCCACCATAGACTCAAGCCAAGGTGGAGAGGCAGACATTGTGATCTACCGGACCACGCGTTCCAACTTTTGGCGCGATTGGGGCTTCATGGACAGCTCCAACAGAGTGAACGTCGCAATCACGCGGGCCACCTCCAACGTGGTCATAATCGGGGACGGAAGGATGCTCGGCGCTGCCACAGGAGCACACCTCAGGGAGCTCTCCGAGTACGGGAGGCTGGCCTATGGGTCCGCTTCCAGGGGACAACTGGGCAACAGAGCCGCGCTACACATTGATCAGAAATTTAACCCCATCACGGACCTCGCGACATGGATTCCCCCCGCTCCCACACACAGGGGACGACAGCGTAAAAAGGTCTAGACGACGCCATCAAGAGGGCCAAAGCCAGGATGGAGAGTACTTTCGCTGACCGCATCGCGGCACCACTCGACCTTCAGTTCTCTTGGGGCAAGCTGAGTGCTGCTCTCTCGGATAGCATGCGGAAGTTGGTTGACGACCCCACTATGGCTATACTTCTGTGCGCTGTGTCCGGGCTGCACCCCCACCAGTGGCAAATGGGGGCCGCGCTCAGGCAGCTGGGCAGCTTAGACAGGAAGGCCTGGAGTCACCTTGGCTACTGCTTAGACGTGGAAGTTGGAATCGATTCCAGCAACCTCGTGTATAACCTCACGTGGGCAGCCCTGGTCTGGTTCCTCGGACTGGGGGCGCCGTGGCACGACAAGCAGTTAGGCGTCTCATACGACTCGCTCCCACCGCTGCCCCGCATGGTGGGTGCCAATCGCCGCCCCACGGCCTCGAGCCGCTGTGCCCCCCGGAGCACGCCCCCGCAGTTTCCCGCGGCCTGGAGCAGCCCCACCTGCCGGTGCAGACGCCACAGGGTGCACCCAGGAATGGAGAACCTGCATGCCCTACTCAAGACCGACAAGATCGACACATATTTCACGCAATCCTTAGTAGGAGACGACGGGCTGCCCCTCAATCCCCACGCACTCCGAGTGCTGCTTGTGGTAATAATGCTGCAGCTGCGCGGGCCCCGCGCCGCGCTCTGGCCCTTCCCGCGCCCAGAGGCCACAGGCGACATCCTTGAGGCCATGATGGGCCTGTGCCTTCCGTGGCAGGAGGCTCACAAAGAGTTCCGCAGCCAGTTCGCTGAGACGTGGGGTCTCCAGCTCGCAGACCTCGCCTCTCTCCACGCCAAGCTTGCTGAGGTCATGCACCACGCGAGCACCTTGGTCACATATGCCCATCACCATGAGGTTGCAGACAAGCACGATTGTCCGAAGACGTGGGCAGGAATGCAGACACGCGACTTCACCCTGGAGGCCCCCCTGCGCGTGCTGGAAATTCTAGTCCGGCCTGCCGACGTCACACAGCTAAACATTGGAGGGTGTTCCATCTGCCAGCTGCACACAGCCTTGGCGGGATCGGAGGTGGGACTAGGCAGCCCGCATACCATGGGCGACCTCCGGTACATTGGGGGCGGGAAAGCAATCTCCAACCGCCGACTTGACGAAGACATCCCAGCCTCCCCGGCCCCAGGAACACCACTGTTCCCCCCAGTCGTACGCGGCGAGCGCTTCTGCAGGCGGCAGAAGGATGCCACCTACAACTGCGACGGACGCACCAGCGTTGGGCTGCGCGGAACAGCAGGCACCTGGGAAGACGACGACGCTCGGGAGCTGCTCGCCCAGAACCGTGCGCAGGCGTACGCGGAGGGGAAGAACTGCAGATGGCTCTGCGAGCACTGCTGGGTCAGCTCGCTGGAGAGGAAGGGGATGCACCTCCCCGAACCCGACGCGACATAGCGCAGCAGCAAGAAGTCCATGCAGTGGCTATTACAAGAGCACAAACGCAGGCTGGACGAAAACCGCGCACAGAAAAGGGCCAAGACACTTCCCTCTCTATCCAGGCTGCCGCTGGGGTTCGGGGTGCCATCGGACGCTGCAGCCCCGACTTCCCTCAAGGGACTCGTCCTACGTGCGCCGCGCCAGTTCCGCCCAGCCAGCGCAGGCACCACGCTCCCACCACGCAGGCTCACCGACGGCAGGTTCGGCACCGAGGTGCACCTAACCAAATGCTACTCGGCCACTTGCGACTTCTGCCCCCCCAGGACCCCCCTGCTAGAATGGTCGCCAGGCGCGCCAGCCTTGGAGTGTTGCATGTGGCGCGCAGAGGCGGATGCGGATTGCAACGATCAGACAGGTCCCCCATCGTGGGGCGCAATGCCATCATTGTGGATCAAGAGGCAGTGGAACGCCAGCTGGGCTTGCAGGAGGTGCCTGGTTCACATCTGGGACATTGCCCCCAGCGCCCTCGACCGTGTGCTCGACCAATGCTCCAACGAGATATGCCCAACCTCCCCCACCAAGAGGCCAGCCATGAGCGAAATCTCAGAGGAATGGGGCATCTACGACATGTCAACGCATCTCTCCCCAAACAGCCCAGTGCCAGCCGCTGACGCCAACTCACCAACGACAGCGCTCGACGGCCAACCAAAGCGCGCTCCACGTCCACAAGGAGACCCAGATGGCGGAGGTGCTCACAGCTACTCACTACCGGCTCTTCCACCACCTAATGCACCACCACTGCCCACATGCTCCACCCGCCGTCTTGCTGGGGAGCAGTCGAGAGGCCCCGTCCGCGAGTTGGTCAAGTTTCTGATTGAGTGGAGCCACGCGGTCTACTCCCTCTGGGCGGCCCACGCTCAGCGGTGGGGAAGGGACGTAGTGGGTGATGTGACCGACGAGTCAGGGTGGTCTCTCGAGCACCTGGTGCGCTTCCTGGGCGCCATCAACGGGGGCGAGATACTTAGGAACGGGCGCCCCCCTCGCATCCCCTGGGGCGGGCGGAGGGCCGCGGCGGCCAATGTTGTCACGCACCTAGTGGAGAGTAACCTGAGGTACCAGGAGGAAAGGCAGTCCTTTGCAGACAAACTTGACAACCAGAAAGGACAGTGCCCCCAGCGCCAGCCTTTGGACACGCTAACCCTCTTCCTATCACGAATGAAGGATGACCTTTCAGGAGGAACAATAGAGCTCCTCGCCGGCCAGCGCAAGGTTGGGAAGACCAGTAGCGCTGAGGAAGGAGGATCCCCCACAGCCGTGTGGCTCAACAAACCCCTGGTGGCATCATCAGGCCCCTCACCTGACCACGACTCCCCCCAGCAACCCGCTGCACCAGCGCAGTCTGGCGGAGAGATAGGAGATGTGCCGTCCCCACGCAAGTATGGAAGCGGCGGCGGCGAGTATCAAGTTGACTGGGATGAGTCCAACAAGGGATCTGAGACAGAAGGTCTGGCTCAGGGAATCCCACCAGACAGGACTGACTCGATGGCTCAAGCCAGTCCCGCACAACAGGCAGTCGAGGCCGACATCCCAGACCCAAGCGACAGTGAGGCTTCCCACAGTCCACCGATCCTGTGGACCCAACCCCCCCAGAGGGTCGACTCAGCAGCCTGGGCGCCGTTCGCCAGTGCATACTCCCGTTCACTCCAGGACGATATCGGCGACGGCAGGCAGCTAAGGGGAGTTGGAAACAAGTCAGAGCGCCGACCACCCTCTATTCCCGAAGACGCCTCACTTGATCGCGCAGCCCGCCCGCCACTTAGCTCACCCTGGCAGCGTCGCAGCGCAGGCCGAGGGCGCGATCCTCAGGCAGCATCCCTCCCACCAGCGCGCCCAGATGACCCCATGGGCGGGCTCCCCATGTACTTGAAGCCAATCAACGAGGCAGATACTAACAAGGACGAACCAGCCCCAGAGAAGATCATCAGACTACAGAAGACGCTTGGAGGCGCATTCAACGGGATCTGGACCGCCTGAGTCCGTAAGGCAGGCAGCAAGCAAGGGGGGCCATTGGTTAACATCAAGTCCGACCCCAGGAAGAATTTGTTACAGCTATGCGAAGACTTCCTCCAGGCATGGGACAGAGCATGCTACGACGCCTACAAGATGGACGACGAGCACCAGCTCCACGTAGAATGGCCAACCATTATGGACAAGCATCGCATGCAGTTACAACGCGACACCAAGACACGCACCCCCAAAGGTCCCAGTGGAGGCGGTCGCCCGTATCCATGGGCTGTCGGCAGCAATGTTGCGCCAGGTTCCCCCCCAGTGCCCGCCGGTGGCAGAGGCCCCGCGCAAGCAGCTCCCTCAGGCGAGCCCAGTGGAGATGATCGGCGGTGCCCATGGAGCAATCCTATTGAGGCCGCATGTTCCCCCCCGGTGTGCGCCGACTACAGGGTTGCCCCGCAGACAGGCGCATCCAGTTCAGCCGCCCAATGGGATCCATGGCAGTCCTGGGAGGGGTGGGCCCGCCGGCAAGGCACGTGGGCCAGCGCAGATTGGAGGGCCAGGGAGAAACGAGCTGCCCCCAGTGGAGACGCTCACTATGCTGACAAACGACAGCGCGGATGGGACTTTGACCGCAAGTGAGCTCACCTGGTCTATCCCAGGGTACGGTGTCCCCTCCACTTCCCCAGGCCCAGGAAGGCAGCCCCTTCGTCGAGGGTCAGTCGGCTAGGGCTCCATCGCACATTCCCTGCTCTTGCCCTCCCCTGCGCTCCCATGGGCGCTTCTCGGTGCTCGTCTGCGGCTCGAGCCACTTTCCCCCCCGCAACGTTGCTCAGGGTCGCTACTCTGCCCGCCTTCCCCCCGATCATGTCAATGCTCCGAGTTGCCGCTCAACCTGTCTCGGAACGCAACGATTGCTCTCTGGGCAACCTCGACCTCGGCCAGCTGGGGACAGCCTCTACCTCCCTATACAAAGTGGTCTCCATCGCGCTGACCCTGTGGGCCATATGGGACCCCGACGTGCCATGCGGGGCCCAATGGGTCGGCAGCCCTATGGTCCTCAACCGCCCCTTTGCTGCGCACAGGCGCGCAATTGGTGAGGAATAAGACGACGCGGACGGCTGTCCCCCACGGGCCACCGCTTCCGTGGAGGTCCCTTCACGACAGGGGCTCGTTTCACCGCAGTGACAGGCCCTGGCCTTAATACACTCGTGCCACCTCCTGGGGGTGAGGTGCACCACTCGCACTGCGTCTAGACTCCCAGTGCATCGTGGGCTCTAAGCCCGTGTGGTCTGGCTGCAATAATTCCTGCCCGCGGTTCACTTTGGCTATGTTCACGCGGACATGGGCCCGTTTCGCCCGCTTTGGCGCTCACTTTCGATGGCTGGGGCTGCAGGCCTAAGGCCCACCCCGTGCGTTCCACGCGCTGCACTCCCGACGACTGGCGGCCTTGCTCTGGTGGCGTTTCCCCCCCACCAGGCAGGCCCCATGCGCCGACTACTTTCCGACTACGCCGTGTTGGGTCCTCGACGGTCTGTGTCGCCGCATGGCCCTCCTCCTCCTCCTCCTTTGTATTCAACTGACCTGCGGCTATCGGCTGCGCCCCCCCTCTTCCCTCGCGACGACTGCTGTGGCTGGCCATTCGACGTGTCCGTTCTCGCGCTACAGGGTGCGCTCAACACTGACAGTTGCCCCCGCGGGCCACCGCCGACGAGGTGGCTCCCTCGCGGCAGGGACTCGTTTCACCGCTGCCACGGGCCTCGGCCTTAATACCCTTGTTGCACCTCCCGGGGGTGAGGTGCACCTCTCGCACTCCCGACGACTGGCGGCCTTGCTCTCGTGGCGTCTCCCCCCCGCCAGGCAGGCGCCATGCGCCGACTACATTCCGACTGCGCCATGTTGGGTCCTCGACGGTCTGTGTCGTCACATGGTTCTCCTCCTCCTCCTATGTATTCAGCTGACTTGCGGCTATCGGCTGCGCCCCCCCTCTTCCCTCGCGACGACTGCTGTGGCGGGCCTTTCGACGTGTTCGTTCGCGCGCTATAGGGTGCGCCCCACTCTGGCAGAGGCCCCCGCGGGCCACTGCCGACGAGGTGGTTCCTTCGCGACAGGGGCTCGTTTCACCGCAGCGACAGGCCTCGGCCTTAATACCCTTGCGTCACCTCCTGGGGGTGAGGTGCGCCTCTCACAACGCTGCGTATAGATTCCCGCGGTGGCTCGTGGGTTCTTAGTCCTTGCGGTACTGTCTGCGTGTTTCTTGCCCGCGGTTCACTTTGGCCCCGTTCACGCGGACATGGGCCCGCCTTGCCCGCTTGGGCACGCGCTTCGGATGGCTGGGGCCGCCGGCCTGAGGCCCGCCCCATACGCTCCACACGACGCACCTCCGACGACTGGTGACCTTGCCCAGTGGCGTTCCCCCCGCCAGGCAGGCGCCCTTCGGCTACCTCGCGCATAGGGTGCGCTCACCTGGCGCTGGATCGGCCCACGCCGGCTTCCTGCGCCTGGGGCGCAGTCTGACAGGTACGTGCTCGCCGGTCTGGCGCTCGTCTTTCGCCACCGGCTGTACACGGCCGACGGACGGACGATAGTGACTGGCCCACGTGTCGTTTCCCCCTTGCGCTTGGTATCTCTACTCGACTGGGCGTCTGGTCCGCTGGTGCCTGGCCGCGATGCCAACATCGAGCACATGACGTGCTCCGTGAGTGAGGCCCTGCCCACATTCTGCTTTCACGGGCGGGCGTGCCAGGGTTGCAGTTGCCCGCTGTGCCCCGCCCTTCGGCCCGGTCTGACGGGTGCTGGCGCCACTGTGCGACGCCCCGCTGTCACTGGGTGCCGTTTTGGTGCGGCTTAATGAGGTTCACTTTGTTCCTCGCATGTGCATTCCGGCGTTGGCTTTTGGCCCGCTGGTAATTATCTTGCTTGCTTCCTCGTTGAGCTGGCGCCGTTTCGGCGGCTCCTCGCACTTCCCGCGCCCGTTCCCACCTGTCGTCGCCCTCTTGAATTCTGTTCGTTTCCGTGCATGTGCAGGCGCGGCCGGCTGTCGACAGTGGCGGCTGGATTCGCAATTATCTAGCTCTGTGCCCCAGACGCCCTGATTGACCCGCCCGCTGGAATCGTCCTTTGGGCCGCATATCAAAAAAGTGTCCCAACCAACGCCGGCCGGCCTGCGCCTGTCTCAGCTAATTCGCCTAGTTCGCGTCCCGGACTTTTGCTCTCGCCGCCTGACCGTCGTCTCGCGGCCGCAACCGAAAAAAATATCCCAACCAGCCCATTCAGAAGCCCTGCCCACGAGAGCTGACGGGAAAAGGGACGAAGGGACACATCTAGGGAAACAAAGCGAGCGACCAGGATGAACCGAAAGATCTCTGGGAGCAAGGGGGTGGCCTTGGACGGCCTTTTCGGGCCATCCCCGGGGGCCGCGTGGGGGCGAGAAGAAAAGGAGGATAATGAGGATGAGGATGAGGATGAGGATGATGATGATGATAATGATGATGATGATGACGGAGATGATGCTGCTGATGATGGCGATGATGCTGATGATGATGATGCTGATGATGATGCGGCTGATGCTGATGATGATGATGATGGTGGGTGTGGTGGTGATGATGATGCTGATGATGATGCTGATGATGATGCTGATGCTGAGCTGATGATAGTGATGCTGATGATGATGCTGGTGCTGCTGAGCATGATGATGATTCTGATGATGCTGATGCTGCTGACGCTGATGATGCTGCTGATGATGCTGATGCTGATGATGATGATGTTGATGATGGTGATGCTGATGATGATGATGCTGCCGATGATGATTATGATGATGATGCTGATGCTGCTGATGATGATGATGGTGATGATGGTGATGGTGATGATGATGATGATGATAATGATGATGATGATGATGATGATGATGATGATGATGATGATGATGATGATGATGATGATGATGATGATGATGATGATGATGATGATGATGATGATGATGATGATGATGATGATGATGATGATGATGATGATGATGATGATGATGATGAGGAGGAGGAGGAGGAGGAGGAGGAGGAGGAGGAGGAGGAGGAGGAAGAAGCCTCTTGAGCTCCTTTTGGGGCACTCTTGGGGACTTCTGGGAGCTTCCTGGGGGCCTATTGGAGGGTTTTTTTGGGGCCTTTGGGAGCTTCTTGGGGGCCTCTTTGGCAGTCTTACGGCGGTCCTGGCTTGTCTGACGCCGTCGGAAGCCGTCTTGGGGGCCTGTCTGGGTCTTCCTGGGGCCCTCGTGGGGCATATCAGGGGTTCGTAGAGGCTATCTTGGGCGTCTTGGAGGCCTCTTGGGTCGTTTTGGGGCCCTCTTGGGGCCGTCTTGGAGGCCTTTTGGGCCGTCATGGGGCCACCTTGGAGGCCTCTTGGGCGATCTTTGGGGCCTCTTGCGCCGTCTTGAGCCGTCGAAATGCAGAGAAGAAGCAAGTGCCAAAATCTTTCAAAACCCTCGGACCATTAGTAAGATTGGCCTCTTCGTGCCCTCCTGGAAGATCTCCTGGGCGCCTCTTGGGCCGTCTTGGAGGCCCCTTGGGGGCCTCTTGGGCCGTCTTGCGCCATCTTGAGGCCATCTTAGGCTGTCTTGGGTGCATTTTAGGCCGTCTTGTAGGCATCTTGGGGCCATCTTAGCCGTCTTGGAGGCCTCTTGGGCCTTGTTGGGGCCGTTTTGGAGGCTTCTTGGGCCGTCAATGGGGCTATCTTGGAGGCCTCGTGGGCGATCTTGGGGGCCTCTTGGGCCGTCTTGAGCCGTCGGAATACCGAGAAGACGCAAGTGCCAACATCTTTCAACAACCAATGGGCAACCAATGTTTTTGGCCCTCCTGGAGGACCTCCTGGAGGCCCCTTGGGCAATCTTGGAGGCCTCTTGGGGGCTTCTTGGGCAGTCTTAGGCCATTCAGAGGCCATCTCAGGCCGTCTTGGGTGCATTTTGGGCCGTCTTGGAGGCATCTTGGGGCCATCTTAACCGTCTTGGAGGCCATCTTGGGCGTCTTGGAGGCCTCTGGGGCCGTCTTGGGGCCCTCTTGGGGCCCTCTTGGGGCTCTCTTTGGGCCCTCTTGGGAGCCCTGGAAGGCCTCTTGGGGCCATCTTGAAGGCCATCGAGCAAAGAAGGAGATTGTACAACGTTCAGTCCCCCCAAAGGCCAACATGGGGCCAACACCTTGGTGAAACCAATGAAATTGGCGCCCAGAGGGCTGGTCGCCCAACGTTCGGCCCCCCCCCCCCCCCCCCCCCCCCCCCCTCCCCCCCTCCCAAAGAGGCCAACATGGGGCCAATACCCTAGTCAAACTAATGATTTTGGCTTCCTCGCCGAGGCCGTTTTGGACGCCCTGATACCTCGCGGGGGGGCCCGAAAAAGTCCAGGGGAGGGGTAAGGGGAGGGGTAAACCCTTCCCCGTAGGGGAAGAGTTTTTCTTGGAAGAGGGAAGAGGGATCTCGTTAGACCACCTGTCGCCCAAAGGGCTGGTGGGATTCTTAAGACGAGTGTGAGCCGCGCTCAGGCGAGAGCCACATTTTGAAAAGGAGCCGTCATCCATCCGTGAAGCTCTTGCACATTTCACGCTCAAGGCTCATACGTGTGAGGAAGTCTCAGGCGAAACGCCCCGCCCGTTCTGCCGACCCGTCTCGGGGTGCGACAGGGAGCAGTTACCGAAGACGCCCACGGCGAATCACCGTCGTTCCCTGCCTTTTGGAATGGCCCATGAGGCCGAGCGTTGTTGCAAGAGCTCTGCCAAGCTATCGGACCACGTGCTCCCCCAGCCGTTGTGGAAACCCTTCGGGGAACACTTGGGGGAGGATGGCGTGGAAGATCAGGAGGAGGAGGCGGAGGAGGAGGAGGAGGAGGAGGAGGAGGAGGAGGAGAAGGAGGAGGAAGAGGAGGAGGAGGAGGAGGAGGAGGAGGAGGAGGAGGAGGAGGAGGAGGAGGAGGGGGCATCTTGGGTGCCTCTGGGGGCACTCTTGGGGCCTCCTGGGAGCTCCCTGGGAGGCTCTGGGAGGCATCAATGGGGCCTCTCTTGGGCGCCTGGGCTTCTCGGGGGCCTCTTTGGCAGTCTTAGGGCGTTCCTGGCCCGTCTGACGCCGTCGGAAGCGCTCCCGGGAGCCTCTTTGGCCCGACTTTGGGCCCTCTTGGGGTGCTCCCGGGCCGTGTCGGAGGCCATCTTGGGCGTCTTGGAGGCCTCTTGGGCCGCCTTTGGGCCCTCTTGGGGCCGCCTTGGGGACCTCTTGAGCCGTTCTGGGGCAACCTTGGAGGCCTCTTGGGCGATCTTGGGGCGATCGTTGGGAGCTCTTCGGCCAACATCCTGAAAACACCCAAGGATGATCGATAATTTTAGCCTCTTCGGGCCTTCCTGGAGGCCCTCTTGGAGCCCTATCGGGCCGTCTTGGAGGCATCCTGGGGGCCTCTTGGGCCGTGTTGGGCCATCTTGGAGCCATCTTGGGCCGTCTTGGTGGCCTGGCCCGTCTGACGCCGTCGGAAGCCGTCTTGGTGGCCTCTCTGGGCCGACTTGGGTCCCTCTTGGGGTGCTCCAGGGCCGTGCTGGAGGCCATCTCGGGCGTCTTGGAGCGCTCTTGGGTTGTCTTTTGGCCCTCTTGGCGCCGCCTTGGGGGCCCCTGCGGAAAAGGAGCACACGTACGAGACCGACGAATGCACGGGGAGTGGACGTCCGCGCGATGACAAGACCTCAGGAGGGAAAAACACACACACAGACACAGTTAATCGTCGATTCCCCAGAAAATATGTGAAAATATGGGCAGTGGGGGGAAGACAAGAACCCAGATAATATAGGAAAATATTGGGAATATCTTTATTTGTGTGTGTTTATTTGTGTGTCCTGGGGCCCCTTCACTGGGGGTGCCATCAGATCCGCAGGCGCCCGCTCATCCCTCCTCCTCCTCCTCCTCCTCCTCCTCTTCCTCCTCATCCTCCTCCTCCTCCTCCATCTCCTCCTCCTCCATCTCCTTCTCCTCCTCCTCCTCCTCCTCCTCCTCCTCCTCCTCCTCCTCCTCCTCCTCCTCTTTTCCTCCTCCTCCCCCCCCTGGGGGGCGCCATCAGATCCGCCCGCCAGGCGCCCGCCCCCGTCGCCGTGTGCGGCTTCTGCGGCGCCCTGCCGCGCGAGCCCGCGGAGGAGGGCGCGCCGGCGTCCGCGTGCCGCCGCTGCGCGCAGTGGCAGGACGGGGCCGCCGCCGTCGGCCGCTCTCTCGCTCGAGGCCGGAGGTTGTCGGAGGTGTCTGGAGGTGTTTGTCCGAGGAGGAAGAGGCACCCAAACCTCTACCCTTCGCCCGCTTTCCCCCTTTCTGGGCCTCCTCGGGAGCCCTCGTTGCCACCGCTGGATTCGCCTCGAAATCCTGGTCAGAGCGCACCCGGGGAGAGGTCCGGGGAGTAGCGGTACCGGTGCCTTTTTGTTTCCCCAGTTCTCTCGCTTGAGGTCAGAGGTTTTCGGAGGTTTCTGGAGGTGTCGGGGGTGGCACAGAGGGGGGTGATGACTAGGGGGGGTGGATATCAGGGCGGGGGCCACGACATTTCCTCAGATTTCATGGCGCCTCTTCTTATTCCAGTACGTCCCTGGCCCCCCGCTGGGCCGCGCACATGCCGCTGGTCATGGTTTGCACCCCCCCTGTTGGACACCTCCCTCTTGGCCGCTCCCGAAGGTGTTTGGACGCTCTGGTTCGTTTTGGGCTGCTGGGGAGGCTCCTCGTCCCCCCGCGATCCAGCAGGCGTGGCACGTGGGCTCGTTGGGGCACCCCAAACAGGAGGCGCCAGGAGCGGGAGGGGGCTTCGAGGAAGGGGGGCGCTTGCCAGGGAGGAGGAGGAGGAGGAGGAGGAGGAGGAGGAGGAGGAGGAGGAGGAGGAGGAGGAGGAGGAGGAGGAGGAGGAGGACGAAGGACGAAGGACGAAGGACGAAGGACGAACGAGGAGGAACGACGAGGGGAGGAAGGAGGACGCAGGAGGATAGAAGAGGACGGCCGCTAGGGAGGGTCAGAGATGGACGGAGGAGGCAGGAGGCGGACCCAGGAGGAGGGAAAAGGGAGGGAACAGGACGAGCATGGACGGGGGTACGACGAGGAGGCAGAGGCAGGAGAGGGGAGGGCCCAGTTCACCATCAGTTTGTGAGCTGTTGTCGTCGTCGTCGTCGTCGTCGCTGTCCCTCATCGTAGCCGCCGCCGGCGTCGTCGTCGTCGTCGTACCCGTCGTCCACTCGGACTCGCGCTCACACCCAGACTCACAGCCAGACTCTCGTGGTGTTCTCATCGTACTTCAGGACCACATCCCAGACATGATTTCGAGCACCCCGAAGTATCGAAACAGTGTCTGCCCGGCACGCTGGCGAAGTGCCGAATGAGTAGCGCCTCCCACGGCCCGACACGTGAAAACCGTCCCGTTTCGATACTTTCTTGGTGCTCGAATCTGTTTCTTGTGCTCAAGGCTAACGTAGGTCGGAATATCACAAATCCAGACGCTCACAGCGGGACGTGCCAGAAAATGGGAGGCACACGCGGGGATCCCCGCATCGAGTGATTGTTCTTCGACTAGGCTACGGACGCGGTGCGCGTTCGTTCGCCACAGCTGCGACTGACATGCTCTTGCTGTATGTCGTTCGAGGGAGCGCTTGTCACGTGCGTTTCGGCAGGGGGGGGGGCTCGTTACCCGCACCCTGGCAGAGGGGGGAGGGGGGATGGCAGGGAGCCGGCCCTCCCCTCCTGGCGCAAGAGGTGGGTCGGCGGCGAGGTCCGAACGCTGCCCTCGCCGATCAACGATTCGGGCAACTCGATGGGCGGCGGGGGTAGGGCTCGGAATTCGCCGAGCAGGTGGCGAAGCCCGAACCCTGCCCCGCCTCCCATCGGCTCGGGAGAATTAAGGCTACGATCGAGCCAGACACCATCAGCTGCAGCGCGGGGACCAGGGCGTGCGAGAAGGACGGGCAGTGGCAGCACCGAGAGGGCGACGACTGCACGTGGGAAGAGGACGGGCAGTGGCAGCCTCAGGCGGACAGGCAGTGGTCGCCTCAAGCGGACGGGCAGTGGCAGCCGAAAGTGCTCGGGCCCTGTGCGTGCGAGAAGAGCGGGCAGTGGCAGCTCCGTGAGGGCCAGGACCGACCTTGCGAGAAGTACGGGCAGTGGCAGCCTCAAGACGTCGGATCTCGCGTGTGCGAGAAGGACGGGCAGTAGCAGCCTAAAGCGTGGAGGAAGCCAGGGCAGCCGACAGAGGAGGGTGCTTTTTAACTTCTGGCAGGGGCCGGGCAGTGGCAGCCTCAAGCGTGCAAAAAGGATGGGCAGTGGCAGCCTCAAGTGGACGGACAGTGGCAGCCTTCGGGGACGGGCGGTGAACGCCTCACGAAGACAGACATTTTGCGTGCGAGAAGGGCGAGCAATGCGAGAAGGACGGGCAGTGGCAGCAGCAGGCGAAGGACGAGCCTGGGAACAGCGCGTGCGAGAAGTGGCAGGCGAATGTAGAGCCCGACGCCATCAGCTACAGCGTTGGGACCAGGACGTGCGAGAATAGGCAGGCGAAGCTAGAGCCCAATGTCGTCAGCTACAGCGCTGGGAGTAGCGGGTGCGAAAAGTGGGAGGCAAAGGTGGAGCCCGACATCATGAGCTACAGCGTTGGGACCAGGACGTGCGAGAAGGGGCCGGCGAAGCTAGAGCCCAATATCGTCAGCTACAGCGCTGGGGGCAGCGCGTGCGAGAAGGAGTGCGGGAAAGGGATCAGCCAGGCGATGTGGGCAGCGCGGCGGGGGTCATCGCCAGCAAGTGGCTGTCGTACCAGTCGAGGCCCACACGCGAGGCTGAGGCAGGCAGCAGCAGAGGGTACTGCACAGGCCGTACATCACGGACCGCGCAAAACGCAGGGTTCGTGCGGGAGCGCCCAGCCAAGCGCTGAGACGCAGAGCGCCAGGGAGCGGGTGCGGCAAACGGCGGGACTCTCTGCTGCTAACCCTACACGCCCCGCCGCTGCCGTGGACCTCACCCTCGGCGAGGGTACTGGCAGCCGTCTGCGGACGCTGCCAGCTCGTGCGAGAAGGGCGTTGCGAGGGCAGTGGCGGCCTCCGTGCGAGAAGGGACGCCCGAGAGGGCGCGGACGGGTAGTGGCCGCCCTGCGAGGGCATAGTGGCTGCCTGTGCTAGAAGGTCCATCGCCAGCGGGACAGGCCCGCGCGAGTCGCGGTGCCCGCAGGCGAGGGCGCAGCCGTGGGGCCACGGCGTGCCCCCTCTCCCCCCTCCCTCCTCCGCGCGACCCCAGTCGCCACAGGAAGTGTCTTCGAAGTGTCCGCTCCTCCTCCTCCTCCTCCTCCTCCTCCTCCTCCTCGTCCTCCTTCTCATCCTCGTCTCCTCCTCCCTCCTCCTCCTCCTCCTCGTCTTCCTCCTCCCTCCTCCTCCTCCTCTCTCCCCCCTCCTCCTCCTCTTCCTCCTCCTCCTCCTCCTCCTCAACCTCCTCCTCCTCCTCCTCCTCCTCCCCCCTCCTCCTCCTCCTCCTCCTCCTCCTCCTCCTCCCCCTCCTCCTCTTCCTCCTCCCTCCGCTCCTCCTCCTCCTCCTCCTCCTCCTCCTCCTCCTCCTCCTCCTCCTCCTCCTCCTCCTCCTCTTCCTCCTCCTCCCTCCTCTTTCCTCCTCCTCCTCTCCTCCTCCTCCTCCTCGTCCTCCTCCTCCTCCTCCTCCTCCTCCTCCTCCTCCTCCTCTCTCTTTTCTTCCTCCTCCTCCTCCTTCTCCTCCTCCTCCTCCTTCTCTTCCTCCTCCTCTCCCCCTCCCTCCTCCTCCTCTCCTCCTCCTCCTCCTCCTCCTCCTCCTCCTCCTCCCTCCTCCTTCTCCTCCTCCTCTCTTTTTTCCTCCTCCTCTTCTTCTTCCTCCTCCTCCTCGTCTTCCTCTTCCTCCTCCTCCTTCTCCTCCTCCTCTTCCTCCTCCTCCTTCTCCTCATCCTCCTGTCTCTTTTCCTCCTCTTCTTCCTCCACCTCCTCCTCCTCCTCCTCCTCCTCCTCCTCCTCCTCCTCCTCTGAAGGACCGCAGGGCGGCGGAGATCACGTGCGTGCACTCCGTCGAGGAGGACGCCCGGTGCGCCAGCGCCGGGGGGGGGGGAGAGGAGCGCGACGCGCTCTCGTTGGGCTCGCTGTCGTGGGCGCGCGACGCCGCGCCCCTGGTCCTTGGGGGCCCTGGCGATGTGAGGGAGGGGGCAGAAGAGAGCAGAGGGGAGGGAGGGGGGAGGAGGAGGAGGAGGAGGAGGAGGAGGAGGTGGAGGAGGAGGAGAATATCCATGGCGCAGTGTAGGCTTGAAGGGTACTTGAACCCATGTTTAGGGACGAGGCAGTCATCGGTGAAGTACGGAGGATTGTGGGGCAGCTTGCCGAACTCCGTGCTGCCAGAAGCTCGTAGTTTTACGACAACGGAGTATATCCTGAAAGTAACTAGGATAGACGAAATCTACTGCCAATGGCCGTGCTGGAGCCATTCCATAGGGGTGATGCCACTGGCCGTGGTGGAACGAGTCCACAGGGATGATGTTTATCCAGACGCTTCAACAAGAGGTTTCGGCCACACCTTGCAAAACCCTGGTGTTGACGCCTCCCAGCAGGCTCTCGATCGAGATTTGAACCCCTGGGTTGGGGCTTTCCGGACCTCCTGGTCCCTCAGGGCCTCCGCCGTCAGGATGATGTTCGGCAGCCTCAGACGCTCCTTTTCGACGCACCTCTCCCGATTCCGTTCTCGCCATTCCTTCCCCCCTCCATCGACCGCTGTTGCGGTGGGAAGATTTTCAGAGGGCGCGATGTTTGCATGTTTTACACGTTGTGCATGTGCATGTGTTTCCCGCCCTCCCCTTCCTCCTCCCCCTCGCCCCTCTTGTGGCCTCTGTCGCGTTGCACAGATAGTCGCCTATGGGTGAATAAGAGATTGACCACGCGGCGTTTGGCCGATCCTGCGTGAGACTCTTCGTGTGTCCTCCCGGGGACCGCTCCGGCACCAGAGCTGGCACGCAGACCGCCTTGCCTTGCCGTGCCCCGTCCGCAGGGCCTGCCGCGAGCCAGCGGCCCAAGAGTTCTGGCCGCGGCGGCGCGGGTTCCCTGGGACCTCCCGCGTCTCTCCAGGGGCCCCCGCGGTTCCCACTGCCCGTTCTCCACGTGCTCGTGCCTTGGCACCGCGCGCGCCGCGGAGGCCTTCAGGACAGGGCCACACTTTGGCGGCGAGCCACGGGGGGGACGTGAGAATTCTCAGAAGGCCTGGAAGTCCCCCTGGCCTTCTCTGAGAAGTTTCTGGAGACCTCCCCGAAGACGCGGAAAACCTCTCAGAGGGCGTGGGGGGCTTCGGAGAAGTCCCGCCGCCTTCTGAGAAGGCCTTCTTTACGTTGCATCTTCGGGTGCCCCCCACATTGCTGTCCTTTCTTGTGCCTGAAGCGGGCTCGATGCGGACTCGACGCGGATTTGGCTGGAACTCGACGCGGACTCGACACGGATCCGACGCAGATCCGACATGGACTCGACACGGATTCGACACGAATGCGGCCGCGACGGGGCAGACAAGATCCCCCCAGGATGCAACATACAGCCGGGGCCCTGAAGAAGGAACCCTTTTCGTTGGGGAGGGGCTCCGCGTTCCTTATTTTTTTCACAGCTTGCCTCGGGCTTTCCTTATGTTTTCGATGGGGAATCGAAGGTGAACTTGTAGAAAAAAGGGGCCTCGTTCCTTATTTAGGGTTCCTCAGGTCAACGCCCCGACTGTACTCCAGATCTCGTAATAAAAGGGAGGGGGTCTGGACCCTCCAAGACAAGCCATTTCAGACCCCCCCCCGTGGGAGAACCCTCCAAAACATCGTCCCCAGACCCCCCCCAGGCCCTCCAAGATGGCCTGGACGAGACCCCCCCCCGAAATGAGACCCCCCTCCCTTTGTTACGAAATCTGGGAAATCGGAGGTTGACTTGTGGAAAAAAGGGGCCTCGTTGCTTATGTAGGGTTCCTTAGGCCGACGCCCCGACTGTAGCCTTCTCGTTCTCACTTTCCCCCCCCCCCGCTCGCCGCCGAAGCGCTCCCCAGGCCCGGGGGGGCCTCGGAGCGCCGTGCGCGGCGAATTAGCCGGGCTTGGAGCGTGCCCGGGCGCGGGGGCGTGCCCGAGAAGCCCCGCCGCCCTCTGCGCAGGCCTGCTCCTCCTCCTCCTCCTCCTCCTCCTCCTCCTCTTCCTCCTCCTCCTCCTCCTCCTCCTCCTCTCCTCCTCCTCCTCTCCTCCTCCTCCTCCTCCTCCTCCTCCTCCTCCTCCTCCTCCCTCCTCCTCCTCCTCCTCCTCTTCCCTCCAACGTATGGTGGTGGTGGTGGTGGTGGAAAACAGGCCCATCAGCTCGTGGCGAGCTCGCGATTCGGGGGCGGAAAAGAGGGGGGTGATGACTAGGGGGGGGGGTGGAGATCATGGCGGGGGCCATGATTTTTCCCCAGCTTTCCTGGCGCCCCTTCTGATTTCATTGCGTCCCTGGCCCCCCCCGCTGGGCCGCGCACATGCCGCCGGTCATGATTTGCACCCCCCCCCTCTTGGACACCCCCCTCTTGGCCGCTCCCGATTCTGAGCAGGCCTGCTCCTTCGGGTGGGGGCGTGCAGCACACGGCCTTGCGCATCGGGGTGGTTGTTCTCGGGGTGGATCTTCTGCCCTGCCTTCTGAGAGTGCCTTCTCCTCCTCGCTTCCCTTGCTGTCTCTGTCTCTCTGTCTCTCTCTTCCTCCTCGTCGGCCTGCCGCCCAGCCCTTCGCTTGCCGCTCACCTGGCCGGTTGCGTGACGGATGGCCGTGCCGTGTTCCATTCGCTCCCCGTAGGTGCGCGCCGTGTGATATTTTGGCTGCTAAGCGATCCGCAGCTGGCGAGGCGGAGTGCTCCCCAACCCGGGCCTCGGAGCGTCGGCGCGCGGCCCGTCGGGCTTGGAGCGTGCCCGTCCCCCCCCCCCCCCCCCCCCGGCGGCCCTCGCGCACCGTGCGCCTGGCACGGCTGGCGGGTCTCGGGAGCCTGGAGGCGGGGTCCAATGCAAGCGGGGGTCAGCCAGAGCGCCAGATCTTGCAGGATCCTGCCGAGCCAGGCTCTCATTGACCCGGGTTTGGGTGCAGGATCCTGCAGGATCTTGCAGGATCCTTCGCGTTGACCCGGGTTTGGGTGCAGGGTCTTGCAGGATCTTGCAGGATTCTGCAAGGCCTGGCTGACCCAGGTCTGGATTGACCCGGATCAGAAGATCCCCGAAGGTTGGAACGACCTCACGACGCCCATTTTTGTTAAATTTAAGTCAAACATAATCCTGGCGAAGGACCCAACCATATGCAAGCGCTGGTACCGCAATTGCGAGTACCTTCTTCGGTGAAGCTCCCTATGGGGCCACGAGGCGCTGCACTGGGTTGGGGGCAACGCTTCCGGGCGGTAGCACTGGTGCCGTCGGTGGAGCTTCCTATGGGGCCACGAAGCATTGTACTGGCTGGGTGAAAATGCCAAGGTGTGTGTGTGTGTGTGTGTGTGTGTGTGTGTGTGTGGGACGCATGCGGGCGGCCCCACTGGGGGCTTCTGTGGAGCTCCCTATGCGGCCACGAAACATTGTCCTGGGTGGGTGAAACGGAGGGAGGGGCCACGAAACGCTGTACTGAGTGTGCGGGACGCATGCGGGCGGTCCCACTGGGACCTTCGGTGGGGCTCCCTATGGGGCCACGAAGCGGTGTGCTGGGTGGGTGAAACGCAGGGAGGAGGGAGGAGGAGGGAGGAGGGGAGGAGGAGAGGCGAGGAGAGGAGAGGAGAGGAACGTGGGGCACCGTCTCTTCAAAATGAGGACCCAACACCACAGGATGGTTGGGAAATACAGGAGGAGTATTTAAAATTAGCCTGGCGAAGAACCCAAGCATATGCAGTTGTGAGCACCGTTCGGAGGAGCTTCTTATAGGGCCACGAAACGTGTGAGGGGTGTGCCAAACATTGTCGGGTGGGCGCATGCGAAAGCAGCCACTTGGGCCGTCGGTGGAATTACCTATGGGGCCACGAAGCGCGTGAGAAGTGTGCCGAAATAGGTGCGGTGGGCGCATGCGAACGCAGCCACTGGGGCCGTGCCGAAATGGGTGCGGTGGGCGCATGCGAACGCAGCCACTGGCGCGGTGGGCGCATGCGAACGCAGCCACTGGCGCCTTCGGCGGAGCTCCCTATGGGGCCACGACGCGCGTGAGGGGTGTGCCGAAATGGGTGTGGGTGACGCATGCGGGCGGTGGCACTGGGGCCTTCGGTGGAGCTCCCTATGGGGCCACGAAAAGTGTGAGGGGTGTGCCGAAATGGGTGTGGGTAACACATGCGGGCGGTGGCACTGGGGCCTTCGGGGAAGCTCCCTATGGGGCCACGAAACGTGTGAGGGGTGTGCCGAAATGGGTGTGGGTTACGCATGCGGGCGGTGGCACTGGGGCCTTCGGTGGAGCTCCCTATGGGGCCACGAAGCGTGTGAGGGGTGTGCTGAAATGGGTGTGGGTAACGCATGCGGGCGGTGGCACTGGGGCCTTCGGTGGAGCTCCCTATGGGGCCACGAAGCGTGTGAGGGGTGTGCCGAAATGGGTGTGGGTAAGGTAACGCATGCGGGCGGTGGCACTGGGGCCTTCGGCGGAGCTCCCTATGGGGCCACGAACAGTGTGAGGGGTGTGCCGAAGTGCCGAAATGGGCGTGGGTAACGCATGCGGGCGGCAACACTGGGGCCTTCGGCGGAGCTCCCTATGGGGCCACGAAGCGTGTGAGGGGTGTGCCGAATTGGGTGTGGGTAGCGCATGCGGGCGGGTGGCACTGGGGCCTTCGGTGGAGCTCCTTCTGGGGCTATGACACGTTGTACAGGGTGGGTGAAACGCAAGGAGGAAGGAGGAGGGGGAGGAGGGGGAGGAGGAGGGAGGAGGAGGAAGGATTGAATGAAGGAGGAACGCGGGGACCGTCTCTTCAAAACGAAGACCCAACACCACATGATGGTTGGGAAGAAGTGCAAAAATAGTATGGGGGCGATGTTTTGACCATTCCTGCGCATTTTTTTCCCAACCATCCTGTGGTGTTGGGTCCTCGTTTCGAAGAGACGGTGCCCCGCGTCCTCCTCTCCTCCTCTGCCCCCTCCTCCTTGCTGCCGCCCGCATGCGTCACGCACACCCAATTCGGCACACCCCTCACACGTTTCGTGGCCCCATAGGGAGCTCCGCCGAAGGCCCCAGTGCTGCCGCCCGCATGCGTCACGCACACCCAATTCGGCACACCCCTCACACGTTCGTGGCCCCGTAGGGAGCTCCACCGAAGGCCCCAGTTTGCCGCCCGCACACCACAATTCGGCACACACCCTCACACGTTTCGTGGCCCCATAGGAAGCTCCGCCGAAGGCCCCAGTGCTGCCGCCTGCATGCGTCATGCACGCACAATTCGGCACACCCCTCACACGTTTCGTGGCCCCATAGGGAGCTCCACCGAAGGCCCCAGTGCTGCCGCCCGCATGCGTCACGCACACCCAATTCGGCATACCCCTCACACGTTTCGTGGCCCCATAGGGAGCTCCACCGAAGGCCCCAGCGCTGCCGCCCGCATGCGTCACGCACACCCAATTCGGCACACCCCTCACACGTTTCGTGGCCCCACAGGGAGCTCCACCGAAGGCCCCAGTGCTGCCGTCCGCATGCGTCCCGCACACCCATTTCGGCACACCCCTCACACGTTTCGTGGCCCCATAGGGAGCTCCACCGAAGGCCCCATGGCTGCCGTCCGCATGCGTCCCGCACACCCATTTCGGCACACCCCTCACACGTTTCGTGGCCCCACAGGGAGCTCCGCCGAAGGCCCCAGTGCTGCCGCCCGCATGCGTCACGCACACCCATTCGGCACACCCTCACATTCGGCATAGGGAACAGAAGGCCCCAGTGCTGCCGTCCACGCATCGCGACGCCCCACAGCTGCCGCCCGCAATGCGTCACGCCACACACAGGCACCCCCACCACGTTTCGTGGCCCCATATAGCTCCGAGAAGGCCCCAGTGCTGCCGCCCGCATGCGTCACGCACACCCAATTCGGCACACCGCTCACGCGCTTCGTGGCCCCATAGGGAGTTCCGCCGAAGGCCCCAGCGCTGCCGCCCGCATGCGTCACGCACACCCAATTCGGCACACCCCTCACACGTTTCGTGGCCCCATAGGGAGCCCCGCCGAAGGCCCCAGTGCTGCCGCCCGCATGCGTCACGCACCCAATTCGGCACACCCCTCACACGTTTCGTGGCCCCATAGGGAGCTCCGCCGAAGGCCCCAGTGCTGCCGCCCGCATGCGTCACGCACACCCAATTCGGCACACCCCTCACACGTTTCGTGGCCCCATAGGGAGCTCCACCGAAGGCCCCAGTGCTGCCGCCCGCATGCGTCCCGCACACCCAATTCGGCACACCCCTCACACGCTTTCGTGGCCCCATAGGGAGCTCCACCGAAGGCCCCAGCGGCCGCGCTCACACGCGTCCCCGCCACCCATCCCGGCACGCCCCTCACAACAACAGGTTTCGTGGCCCCATAGGGAGCTCCACCGAAGGCCCCAGTGGCACCGCCCGCATGCGTCACCACCCGCACCCAATTCGGCACACCCCTCACACGTTTCGTGGCCCCGTAGGGAGCTGCACCGAAGGCCCCAGTGGCGGCGCTCACATGCGTCCCCGCCACGCATCCCAGTACACTCTTCACGCGCTTCGTGGCTCCATACGGAGCTCCACCGAAGGCCCCAGTAGCGGCGCTTACATGCGTCTCCGCCACCCATCCCGGCAATCCCGGCGCCCCCCCCGCAGCAGCATCATGTTTCGGGGACCCATAGGGAGCTCCATTGGAGGCCCCAGTGGCGGCCCTCACGTGCGTTTCCGCCACCCATGTCGGCACGCCCCGCGCGTGTTTCATTTCCCCATAGGGAGCTTCACCGAATGCCCCAGTGGCACCCATCTCGGCACACCCCTCACACGCTCCGTGGTCCTATGGGGAGTTCCTTTGAAGATGAAACCCGCAGCTGCGGTACTGACAACTGCACATGGTTGGGTTCTTCGCCAGGCTAATTTTTTAATTGCAATTCTTGATATTTCGTCGCAAATCCCCCTGTTGGGGGACAGGCCCGACCTAATGCTAAATACGTTTTTGCAGTCCAGGGGGGTGGGATCCCCCCACGAAGCACATTTTTGACGTATTCGATGATGGACTCCTTGCTAACGCGAAATATCCTGCTTTCACACCGATGGCCGCCGAAGGCCGCCGAAGGCCGCTGAAGGTCGTGTCGGGCCGCCGTCCAGACTGCCGAAGACCGCCGACAGACCGCCGAAGATCGCCGAACGACCGCCGAAAGACCGCCGACAGACCGCCGACAGACCGCCGACAGACCGCCGAAGGCCGCCGAAGACTGCGTCGGGCCGCGACGCCCGCGGCGGGGCGCGCACCCGCTGGCGGTTGTCGGCGGTCTTTCGGCGGTTTTCGGAGGCCAAGATGCGTGGCGAGGGGTCCATAATCCAAGGGCTCCCTCGAGGGCGCGAAGTTATTCGCGCTTCGCGCTTCGCGGTCCTCGTTCCTTCTCCTCCTCCTCTTTCATCCTCCTTTTCTGCCTTTGGGAGGGCGGCGCGAGAGCGCGAAGTTATTCGCGCTTCGCGCTTCGCGTAGCGCGAAGCGCGAAGTTGGGAGCCCTAGAAGATGCGTGGCGAGGGGTCCATAATCGAACGCGTACCATGTCTGTTGAACACGTTTTTGCAATCCAGGGGAGTGGGACCCCCCCCTTCCCCGTGGGGGTGGTATCGTTGTGTAGGTGGCTTGTGCGTGCTTCTTGTTTTCTTTCTCCCTTGCCCTCTCCCTTCCTCCATCCTCACCATCAACATCACCATCAACATCCTAACCCCCTCCTCCCCCTCCTCATCGTCATCATCATCATCATCATCACCACCCCTCCTCATCATCACCACAGTCATCATCAGACGTACAATCATAATCAATCAGAAATCTATACAATCAAAACAATAGGAAAACCACACAATCAAAAACAATAAGAAATCCACACAATCACAAACAACAATAATTCCATACACTCAAAAGCAAGCAGAAATCCATGCAATCAAAAACAGTAAGGAATCCACACAATCAAAAACAATCAGAAATCCATACAATCCAAAGCAAACTAATAATGATGAGAAGGAGGAGGACGACGACGAGGAAGAACGGGGGCAGGAGGAGGAAGAGGAGGAGAAGGAGGAGGAGGTGGATGAGAAGGGGATGGAGGAGGGCTGACTTTCCTGTCGGTACAGCCGGCTGCTTTCCTCATCATCACCACCATCATCATCATCACCACCACCACCGTCATCATCATCATCATCATCATCATCATCATCATCATCATCATCATCATCATCATCATCATCATCATCATCATCATCATCATCATCATCATCATCATCATCATCATCATCATCATCATCACCACCACCACCACCATCATCATCATCATCATCATCAGCATCATCATCATCATCATCATCATCATCATCACCATCATCCATCCTCCTCATCCTCATCATCGTCATCATCCTCCTCCTCCTCATCATCATCATCATCATCATCATCATCCATCCTCCTCATCCTCATCATCGTCAGCATCATCATCGTCATCATCCCTCCTCCTCATCCTCCTCGTCATCATCGTCAGCAACATCATCCCTGAGCATCCTCGTCATCATCATCATCCATCCGCCTCGTCTGCCTCCTCCTTCTCTTTAACATATACCGTCATTATCATCATCGTCATCATCATCATCGTCATCATCACCGTCGTCATCACCATATGTTCATTCTCGTTCTCGTCCACTCTCCCTCCTCCTTCTCCTCCTTTGCCTCCTCCTTCACCTACTCATCCTTCTCCTCCTCCTCATCCTCCTCCTCCTCATCATCACCATCATCATCATCACCAGCATCTCCCTTCTCATCTGCGCAAACAGAAAGATAAGACGTTTAACAACCAATAACACTAGGAAACTAATGCAATCAAAGAGATAAAGAGACAGAGACAGAGGCAGAGACAGAGACAGAGACACAGAGAACGAGAGAGAGAGCGAGAGAGAGAGAGAGAGAACGAGAGAGAAGAGGAAGAGGCGGAGGAGGAGGAGGAGGAGGAGGAGGAGATGGAGGACGAGGAGGAGGAGGAAGAGGAGGAGGCGGAGGAGGAGGCGGAGGCGGAGGAGGAGGTGGAGGAGGAGTAGGAGGAGGATGAGGCGGAGGAGGAGGAGGTGGAGGAGGAGGAGAGAGGAAGAGTAGTGGTCCGTCGTGCGAAAGTCTTTGGTTTTCTGGAGCCCTCACATGTTTTTTTTTTGTATTGGACCGTATTTGTTTTTCAATGACAGTCACAGGTTTCCTTGCCATAGAGCTACGAGCCCTGTGAGGGGTCACCCAGAACTACAAACACCAAAACAATGGTGAAGGGCCCAACCATATGCAGTTGTGAGTGCCCTCGTTGTATGCACCGCATTCGGAGGAGCTTCTTATAGGGCCACGAAGCGTGTGAGGGGTGTGCCAGCCGCTTGGGCCGTCGGTGGGATTACCTATGGGGCCACGAAGCGCGTGAGAGGTGTGCCGAAATAGGTGCGATGAGCGCATGCGAGCGCAGCCACTGGGGCCGTGCCGAACGGTGTGCGGTGAGCGCATGCGAACGCAGCCTCTGGCGCCTTCGGTGGAGCTCCCTATGGGGCCACCTCCACCTTTCGACCTCCAGCACCCGTCTTCCCACTTCCACGTCCACCCATTGGGCTCCAGACTACACTAGATCAACATCCAGACATCCAGCCTCCAACATCCGACGCCCCACACCACCTCTATCCAGATCGACCACCAGTCCCAGGCCGACTACTGAGGGCTCCGGCCCCCCCGCGCCGCCCTCATAGGGCCGGTCCCGCCGGACCGTCATCGCGCGCTCTCCTATGGGGCCACGAAGCGCGTGAGCGGTGTGCCGAAACCTGCGTGGGTGACGCATGCGGGCGGTGGCACTGGGGCCTTCGGTGGAGCTCCCTATGGGGCCACGAAACGTGTGAGGGGTGTGCCGAAAAGGGGGGTGGGTAACGCATGCTGGCGATGGCACTGGGGCCTTCGGTGGAGCTCCCTACGGGGCCACGAAACGTGGGGGTTGTGCCGAACTGAGTATGGGTAACGCATGCGGGCGGTGGCACTGGGGCCTTCGGTGGAGCTCCCTATGGGGCCACGAAGCGTGAGAGGGGTGTGCCGAAATGGGGTAACGCATGCGGTCGGTGGCACTGGGGCCTTCGGTGGAGCTCCCTATGGGGCCACGAATCGTGTGAGGGGTGTGCCGAAATGGTGGTGGGTAACGCATGCGGGCGGTGGCACTGGGGCCTTCGGGGGAGCTCCCTATGGGGCACGAAACGTGTGAGGGGTGTGCCGGAAAGGGGGTGGGTAACGCATTGGCGGGCGGTGGCACTGGGGCTTCGGTGGAGCTCCCTATGGGGCCACGAAGCGTTGTGAGGGGTGTGCTGAAATGGTGTGTGTGTGTGTGTGTTGTGTGTGTGTGTTGGGTGTGGTGGTGTGTGTGTGTGTGTTAACGCATGCGGCGGTGGCCTGGGTCTTCGGTGGAGCTCCCTATGGGCCACGAAAGCGTTTGAGGGGGGTGCCGAAATGGTTGGGTAGGGATGGGCGGTGGCCTTCGATGGATGTCCCTATGGGGCCACACACACGCGTGAGGGGTGTGCCGAAATGGGTGTGGGTACGCATGCGGCGGTGGCACTGAGGCCTTCGGTGGAGCTCACTATGGGGCCACGAAACGTGTGAGGGGTGTGCCGAAATGGGGGTGGGTAACGCATGCGGTCGGTGGCACTGGGGCCTTCGGTGGAACTCCCTATGGGATGGGGGTGGGTGACGCATGCGGGCGGTGGCACGGGGGCCTTCGGTGGAGCTCCCTATGGGGCCACGAAGCGTGTGAGGGGTGTGCTGAAATGGGTGTGTGTAACGCATGCGGGCGGTGGCCCTGGGGCCTTCGGTGGAGCTCCCTATGGGGCCACGAAACGTGTGAGGGGTGTGCCGAAATGTGAGTGGGTAACGCATGCGGGCGGTGGCACTGGGGCCTTCGGTGGAGCTCCCTATGGGGCCACGAATCGTGTGAGGGCTGTGCCGAAATGATGGTGGGTAACGCATGCGCGCGGTGGCACTGGGGCCTTCGGCGGAGCTCCCTATGGGGCCATGCAACGCTGTACTTGGTTTGTGAAACGCAAGGAGGAGGGAGGGGGAAGAGGAGGGAGGAGGAGGAAGGAAGGACGGGGGAACGCGGGGACCGTCTCTTCAAATCGAGGACCCAACACCACAGGATGGTTGGGAACAAAACCTGTGAGGGTTTCCGAAACATCATATATATATATATATGGTTTTCGGGACTTCAGGATGCCTGGGCGGATCTGGCCTGGAAGGGGCCCAGAGGAAGTCCGAAGCCCCGAAAACCATTGATTATTGGTGTTGTTGTAACCCTCACAGTTTGTTTTTTTGGTGTGTGTGTGTGTGTGTGTGTGTTTGGAACCCTCACAGGGTTCGTATGAATTTCTTTTCGTGTTTGATTGCGTGGATTTCTGATTGTTTTTGATTGCGTGGACTTATAGATTTTTGATGGTATGGATTTCTTATTGCTGTTGACTGTGCAGATGTCTTATTGTTTTGATTGTAAGGAGGAGAGGGGAGATGAGGAGGACGAATATGAAAACATGATGATGACGATGCTGATGCTGCTGATGATGATGATGATGATGATGAGGATGATGATGATGATGGAGATGCTGCTGCTGACGATGACGATGATGTTGATACCAATAAGATGATGATGATGATGATGATGATGATGATGTTGGTGGTGGTGGTGGTGATAAGGATGAAATGCTGCTGATGATGATGATGATGATGGACTGGTGGTGGTGGTGGTGGTGATGATGATGATGCTGATGCTGATGCTGATGATGATGATGATGATGATGAGATGATGATGATGATGATGGCTGCTGCTGCTGCTGAC
>CAUYUJ010017459.1:129979-149979 GCA_963575745.1 Prorocentrum cordatum | reverse complement strand
GCTTGGCACCGCCCAGGGGTCTGAGGTGGCCCAGCACTGGTTGGGGCCAGCAGGAGGGGGGGGGCGAGGTTCGAGGTTCAGGGCTCGAGAAGGTTTTACCTAACAGCGAAGACTGATAGGTTTCTAGTAGGCTCAAAAGAGAGCATCATGACTCCTCGGGGGGGTCGGGGCGGGACCCGGGGCGGCTGCCGTCGAAGCCCAAATCGCCTGGGACATCCTCGCAAAATCGCTCTTGGCGCTGCTAGAACTCCATTCCCGGCGTACATTTTGGATGCCCGGAGCCAGCTGTAGGCCACTTCGTGGTCTTCGAGTTCCCAGAACTCCATTCCCGGCGTACATTTTGGGTGCCCGGAGCCAACTGTAGGCCACTTCGTGGTCTTCGAGTTCCCAGAACTCCATTCCCGGGCCACATTTTGGGTGCCCGGAGCCAACTGTAGGCCACTTCGTGAACTCCATTCCCGGGCCACATTTTGATGGAGCCAACTGTAGGCCACTTCGTGGTCTTCGAGTTCCCAGAACTCCATTCATGGGCATGATTTTGAATGCCCGGAGCCAACTGTAGGCCACTTCGTGTTCTTCGAGTTCCCAGAACTCCATTCTCCTGCAGGCTGAGGCTGAGGCTGAGGCTGAGGCAGGCTGAGGCTGAGGCTGAGGCAGGGTGAGGCTGAGGCCGAGGCTGAAGGCAGACTGCGAGGCTGAAAAGGCTGAGGCTGAAGCAGGACTGAGGCTGAGGCTGAGGCAGGCTGAGGCTGAGGCTGAAGCAGGCTGATGCTGAGGCAGGCTGAGGCTGAGGCTGAGGCTGATGCAGGCTGAGGCTGAGGCAGGCTGAGGAGGCTGAGGCCGAGGCTGAAGGCAGACTGAGGCTGAGGCTGAAGGCAGGCTGAGGCTGAGGCTGAGGCAGGCTGATGCAGGCTGAGGCTGAGGCAGGCTGAGGCTGAGGCCGAGGCTGAAGGCAGACTGAGGCTGAGGCTGAAGCAGGCTGAGGCTGAGGCTGAGGCAGGCTGAGGCGAGGCTGAGGCTGAGGCTGAAGCAGGCTGAGGCGAGGCTGAGGCAGGCTGAGGCTGAGGCTGAGGCTGAGGCTGAGGCTGAGGCTGAGGCTGATGCAGGCTGAGGCTGAGGCAGGCTGAGGCTGAGGCCGAGGCTGAAGGCAGACTGAGGCCGAGGCTGAAGCAGGCTGAGGCTGAGGCTGAGGCAGGCTGAGGCTGAGGCTGAGGCAGGCTGAGCTGAGGCTGCAGGCTGAGTGCAGGCTGAGGCTGAGGCTGAGGCTGAGGCAGGCCTGAGGCTGAGGCCGAGGCTGAAGGCAGACTGAGGCTGAGGCTGAGCAGGCTGAGGCTGAGGCTGAGGCAGGCTGAGGCTGAGGCTGAGGCTGAGGCTGTGACTGCGACTGCCGTTGCCACTGCGACTGTCATCGCGAATGCGACTACGACTGCGAGAACAGCAGAATTCTACAACTGGATTCTCATCTGAATCTTAAGGGAAATGCTTCCAGATATGCTCCTTCACATCGCTGTTAGGTTGCTTTGCCGGGATAAATTTCCTAACAGCGAAGACTGATAGTTTCTAGTAGGCTCAAAAGAGAGCATCATGACTCCTCAGGGGGGTCGGGGCGGGACCCGGGGCGGCTGCCGTCGAAGCCCAAATCGCCTGGGACATCCTCGCAAAATCGCTCTTGGTTCTGCTAGAACTCCATTCCCGGCGTACATTTTGGATGCCCGGAGCCAACTGTAGGCCACTTCGTGGTCTTCGAGTTCCCAGAACTCCATTCCCGGGCCACATTTTGGGTGCCCGGAGCCAACTGTAGGCCACTTCGTGGTCTTCGAGTTTCCAGAACTCCATTCCCGGGCCACATTTTGGGTGCCCGGAGCCAACTGTAGGCCACTTCGTGGTCTTCGAGTTCCCAGAACTCCACTCCCGGGCCACATTTTGGATGTCTGGAGCCAACTGTAGGCCACTTCGTTTTCTTCGAGCTCCCCGAACTCTATTCCTGGGTATGATTTTGAATGCCCGGAGCCAACTGTAGGCCACTTCGTGGTCTTCGAGTTCCCAGAATTCCATTCCTGAGGCAGGCTGAGGCTGAGGCTGAGCAGGCTGATGCTGAGGCAGGCTGAGGCTGAGGCTGAGGCTGATGCAGGCTGAGGCTGAGGCAGGCTGAGGCTGAGGCCGAGGCTGAAGGCAGACTGAGGCTGAGGCTGAGGCTGAGGCTGGGCAGGCAGGCTGAGGCTGAGGCAGGTTGATGCTGAGGCAGGCTGAGGCTGAGGCTGAGGCTGATGCAGGCTGAGGCTGAGGCAGGCAGAGGCTGAGGCCGAGGCTGAAGGCAGACTGAGGCCGAGGCTGAAGCAGGCTGAGGCTGAGGCTGAGGCAGGCTGAGGCTGAGGCAGGCTGAGGCTGAGGCAGGCTGAGGCTGAGGCTGCAGGCTGAGGCAGGCTGAGGCTGAGGCTGCAGGCTGAGGCAGGCTGAGGCTGAGGCAGGCTGGCTGAGGCCGAGGCTGCAGGCAGACTGAGGCTGAGGCTGAAGCAGGCTGAGGCTGAGGCTGAGGCAGGCTGAGGCTGAGGCTGAGGCAGGCTGATGCTGAGGCAGGCTGAGGCTGAGGCTGAGGCTGATGCAGGCTGAGGCTGAGGCAGGCTGAGGCTGAGGCCGAGGCTGAAGGCAGACTGAGGCTGAGGCTGAAGCAGGCTGAGGCTAAGGCTGAGGCAGGCTGAGGCTGAGGCTGAGGCTGAGGCAGGCTGGCTGAGGCAGGCTGAGGCTGAGGCTGAGGCTGAGGAGGCTGCTGAGGCCGAGGCCGACGGCAGACTGAGGCTGAGGCTGAAGCAGGCTGAGGCTGAGGCTGAGGCTGAGGCTGATGCAGGCTGATGCTGAGGCAGGCTGAGGCTGAGGCCGAGGCTGAAGGCAGACTGAGGCTGAGGCTGAAGCAGGGTGAGCTGAGGCTGAGGAGGCTGAGGCTGAGGCAGGCTGAGGCTGAGGCTGAGGCAGGCTGAGGCTGAGGCTGTGACTGCGACTGCCGTTGCCACTGCGACTGTCATCGCGAATGCGACTACGACTGCGAGAACAGCAGAATTCTACAACTGGATTCTCATCTGAATCTTAAGGGGAATGCTTCCAGATATGCTCCTACACATCGCTGTTAGGTTGCTTTGCCGGGATTTTTTTTTTTTTTTTTTTTTTTTTTTTTTGTTTTTTGTTGTTTTGCCTTTTTCGGCCTCCGCGGGCCGTTCTCGGGCCCTGGGACCGTCAAAAACGGATCCAGGCTGGAGCGCTTCCCCAGGCAGATCCCGGGAGGGGACCGATGGTCTGGGCCCCCACCAGCTTGGACCCCCCCGGCCGCCTCCAAGGCGAGGGGGGGTCGGGGAGGTTGGCGGCGAGGTCCGAACCCTGCCCTCGCCGGTCAGCGGTCCAGGCAACTCCACGGGCGGCGGGGGCAGGGTTCGGGATTCGTCGAGCACGTGGCGAAGTCCGAGCCCTGCTCCCGCCGCCCATCGGCTCGGGAGAATGGATGGCTGGCGGGGTGAGGGCTCGGGCGTCGCCACCTGGGAGGGAGACGAGGCCCTCTCCTGGGGGAGCACGCACTGGCATAAACATAGAACTCGGGGACCCGCGCGAAATCCTTGCATCGGCGCTGGACCCCCCTCCCTGGCGCGCGGAGCGCGCCAGGACGCCCAGGCGCCGACCAGAGAACTCCTCGCTGACCTCCGAGTCTTTACTCCAGATTTCGTAATAAAAGGGAGAGGGTCTGGACCCTCCAAGACAAGCCATTTCAGACCTCCCCCGTGGGAGAACCCTCCAAAACATCGTCCCCAGACCCCCCAGGCCCTCCAAGATAGCCTGGAAGAGAGACCCCCCCCCCGAAATGAGACCCCCCTCCCTTTATTACGAAATCTGGAGTATGCTCATGCCACTGCTTCCTCGGGCCGTCGGGGCTCTGCTGCCGCGGTTTCTGGATCGCAGCCGCACTGCTTCAGATTTTGGGCCACGGCGGCGCTTTCCGGCCGTGGGCCGCGCGCGCGCGCGGGGGCTCCGGCGCCCTGCCGTGCTGCCCGACGGCGGAGCGCGGCTGCGAGAGCGCCTTTGGGGGGGCGGGCCAGAAGAACAAACAAGTGTCGCCTGTTCCTCCTCCTCCTCCTCCTCCTCCTCCTCCTCCTCTCCTCCTCCTCCTCCATCCTCCTCCTCCTCCTCCTCCTCCTCCTCCTCCTCCTCCTCCTCCTCCTCTCCTCCTCCTCCTCCTCCCTCTCCCGCCCTCCCTTCCAGTCCTCGTCCTCCTTTCCTCGTTCTCTCCTCGTCAGCAGCGGGTCGGTGGTCTCCGCCTCGGAGGGGCGGCGGGCGGACAGATCGTGCCCCCCGCCAGAATTCGGAATTCGGTTCTCCGGCGAAAACCACCCTTACCCTTAAGTCGGGCGTGTCCCCCTTGAGGGGGGTTTTCGATGAAAAATAGAAGATCCCCCAAGAATAGCCCAAAAATAGTCCAAAAATAGTCTGGGGACTATTTTTGGGGTATTTTTTGACCCCTTTGGAGTATTTTGGGCGTATTTTTCTTCAATTTTTCGTAGAAAAATCCCCTTGTAGGAGGACACGCCCGACTGAACCTTGCCCGAGCGGATAGAACGGCTGCTCAGGTGACTGGAAACACGTTTCCCTGTTTTTGATGGGCCTGTTTTCCACCACCACAACAATAAGTTGGAGGGGGAAGGGGTCCTCCTCCTCCTCCTCCTCCTCCTCCTCCTCCTCCTCCTCCTACTCCTCCTCCTCCTCCTCCTCTTCGTCCTCCTCCTCCTCGTCCTCCTCCTTCCCCCCTCCAACTTATGGTGGTGGTGGTGGTGGTGTTGGAAAACAGGCCCATCAGTTTTCCCGCGCCGACTCAAGAGAGTAACGGACTGGACGGGCCGTGTTTTCTCCGCACCGTGCGCAGCACGCTCCAGTAGAGCCCTTCCGGAACATGCTGGCGTCCACCCGTGCCGTGCTGTGTGGCGCGTGAGCCACAACAGATCATGTACGACATATATGTATTTTCGTTCTTTGTTTTGACGTGCCCTAGGACGTTGCTGTCGGACATCCGCTTCGACCTTCCTGCCCTCTTCCCCACCCCACCCCGGTGGGGACCATCACAGGCCTCACCAGTGAGGACCATCATAGGCCTCACACCTCTTGCGACTGCCATCATAGGGGCCGCTCGGGTCGCCCTCTCCCATGAATGCATCAATGCGTTTCGGCGTCAGTTGCCAATGGAGGGGGCCGAGGCCCTCCCTACGGCCCCTCGGCCAACGAGGACGGCCGTAGGGAGGGGCGCCAGCGTACCTCCACAATTCAAGCCTCAATACCTTAAGGCTCCAAGTGCTACCATCCAGCGTTTTCCTCCTCCCCCCTCTTCGTCGCCCCCCGTGCTTTTTCAGCACGGGGTCTTCTGGGAGCTCTCGACCCTCTTCTGGGGGCCAGCTTCTCATCCGGGGTGGTAATGGCCCGGCTTTTCTCCTCGTCATGCTGCTTCTCCTCCTTCGCCTCCTCTCTGCTTGTCACCCATCCTCCTTTCCCTCCACGTTCTCCTCCTCGTCGTCCTCTCCCTCTTTCGTCTTCCTTCTCCTGCTCTTCCTTCTCGTCCTCGTCCTCCTTCCTCGTTCTCCTGCTCTTCCTTCTCGTCCTCGTCCTCCTTCCTCGTTCTCCCCTTGTGGTGGGGGCGTTCCCCTTCTGCGCCCTATTCGTCCTCCCCCACCCATCCTCTTATGTAGGTCTCTGGTTCTGGGAGGGCCAATGACGCCCGAAAGACCCGGTTTGTTCATCATCTATTGAACCTCCTCCGCGTCTGACGGCGACGACGGCGGACGCCGAGGACGGTGACCGCGAAGACGAGGACGAGGACGACGGCGGTGGACGCGGCGACGACGGCGACGACGTCGACGACGTCCTCCATTTCTGGGGGCCTCGGTTGGTCTCTGGAGGTCCCCGGAGGCGTCTCAAGGCTTCTGGCGGGCCCGCGGAAGGTTCCGCGTGGACCCAAAAAGGTCGAGAGCGCCCGCGGAAGGTTCCGCGTGGACCCCAAAAGGTCGAGAGCGTTTTTCTGCACCTGGGCCCTCGGCCCTCGCTCTTCGATCGACGGCGACGACGGCTGCGGCGAGCCCCCGCCCCATTCCAGAGGAGAACGGGGCCCCGGCGCTGGGGCGTTGCGCAACGGGGGGCCGACAACCGGGGGTGGTGAAGGAAGGTGCACCGTCTGTTCCCTTGGGTGGCCCCCTGGGGTCCAAGAGGGGCGCGAAAGGTGCAGTTCCTTCGCCCGCTCACATGTCGTCCCCTGATGAGTAACGCCCAAGGCGCTCTACTGCTGTGCGCGCAGTGGCGCCATCAGCAAGCGGGGCCTGCGAGGCGGCGTGGTCTGCGGCGCCGTGCAAGGCCGGACGGGCGCGGGGGGGGGGGGGGCTCGAGGGGTGCGTGGAGGCGGCCCCCCTCTCGAGGCAGGCCTCCTCCTCCTCCTCCTCCTCCTCCTCCTCCTCCTCCTGTTCCTTCTCATCCTGTTCTTCCTCATCCTGTTCCTCCTCCTCCTCCTCCTCCTCCTCCTCCTCCGCTTCCTCCTCGTTCTCCTCCTCCTCCTTCTTCTTCTCCTCCTCCTCCTCCTCCTCCTCCTCCTCCTCCGCTTGTCCCTCCTCCTCCTTCTCCTCCTCCTCCTCCTCCTCCTCAGACGGCCTGTGTACCGCGTCCCCAGATCCTTGACGGTATGGTTTTGGGCCTTCCAGATGGGGTCAGAGGGGGAGCCAGAGGTTTTCGGACTTTTCGCGGGCTCTCCGAGGTTTTTTCGCCCCAGGACGCTTTCCAGCAGCTGCGCCGCCTCAGGGTGCCCGGAGCCCTGATGGTCCCTATCTGGGAGGCCTCCAATGACCTCGACTTAAGTCGGGCCTGTCCCTCTACAGGAGGAGTATTCAAAAATGGTCTAAAAATAATGGGGGGCCGTTTTTCCTTTTGTTACTCGTATGTTTGAGCATTTTTGGGCGTATTTTTTAATTAAACTATTCCTAATCTTTCGTCCAGCATCCCAGGCCCGACCTAAACCTCGGCCTCGCCCCCCCCCCTGGGGACTCGCCGTCGGGACCCCGGGGCCCTCGGGAGCGGACGTCGGGGGCGAGGAGCCGCTGCACGCGGTGGCCGAGGCTCGTTGAGGCCTCAGGGCGGAGCAGGAGTCGCCCGGATGCCTGGGGCCCCGGGGCACGAAGCGCCGCAGGGGCGCCACCCGGCGGAGCGCGGGGTGATTTGTGTCGGGGCTCGAGAGACGGGGGTCGATGCAAACGGGGGTCAGGTCCTCCTCCTCCTCCTCCTCCTCCTCTTCCTCTCCTCCTCCTCCTTCTCCCTCCTCCTCATCCTCCTCCTCCCTCCTCCTCCTCCTTCCTCCTCCTCCTCCATCTCCCTCTTCTCTCCTCCTCCTCACTCCTCCTCCTCTTCGTCCTCCTCCTCCTCCTCCTCCTCCTCCTCCTCCTCCTCCTCCTCCTCCTCCTCCTCCTCCTCCCCCTCCCTTAGCGCCAAGTCGGTCCAAGGCCTTTCGGGGCCGCAAACGGGGGTCAGCCAGGGCACCAGATCCTGCAGGATCCTGCGAAGGCCCCCTTTGGCTGACCCGGGTCAGCGAACCGCTCGTGGCCGCGAGGCGGCCGCGCGTATTGGCTGACCCGGGTCTGCGAAGACCTTCGCTGCAGTTTCTTTTCCTGCAGTGCAGTTCTTGGTTTCCTGCTGACCCGGGTCTGGATTGACCCGGGTCAGAAGATCCCCGATTGTGTTCTCGGGGGGCCTGTGTTCGGGCCCAAGGGCAATCAGATACCAGGTTGAACCTGGGGGAGGGGTCGGGACTCTGGGGCCGCCTATGGAAACAGCTTCGCACCTACAAGAATCCACGTTGGTTTCGAGAGTGCGCATTGCCCGAACGTTCGTATTTTGCGGCCGGTCTCGCGGATTGCGGGGCTGTGTTCATGTACGTGGTTGGGCGCGTACGTCGTTCATGGGCTCCCTAGCATATTCGGACGCTGGGAGCTTCTTCGTTGTCCTCCTCCTCCTCCTCCTCCGCCTCTTACGTTTTGAGGTTTCCAAGGTTTTCGGAGGTGTCCCAGTTTTTGGCTCTTTTTGGGCCTCTGGTGGGCCTCTTGTGGGCGCGGCTGGATTCCTTGTGGAAATTTGGCCATTGCCCACCTCGGAAAGGTCTGGAGGTGAATTTTAGTGGAGGGCATCTTCCTCTTTCCCTCGAAGGTTTTTAGCAGGGACTCTCCCTTTCCTTTTGAGCAGATCCTCTTCATCCCCACGGATTTTCAGGAGGAAGAGGAGTGCCCTTTGACGGGGGTCTGGAGGTGGATTTTCCTCCTGATGCTCCTCCTCCCGGCGTCTTTTGCCCACTGCCCGAGTCCTCCACGCTTCTTTCAGCCGCTGATTTTTCGTTGGTGTCCTGGCTTGGGTCCTGATCCTTCTCCTGCTCCTCTTCCTTCCTTTTCCTCCTCCCTTGCCTCCCTCCCCCCTGCTCTCGTCCTGTCCGTCGCCATTCTGTCTCAAATCCGTAGCGGAAGGCTCTCCGTTCGCGGCCCCGCATTTCAACGTCAGTTTTTTTTTTTTTTTTTTTTTTTTTGTTTCTGTTGATTCCCTGTCAGAGCTTGCCTCTGTAGGGGTCCTAGCGGATTAAAGGTTTAGGTGAGGTGGATCGCCGGGTGCCCGGGTGCCCGGGTGCCTGGCGGTCCCCGGGTGCTTGGGTGGCCGGTGAAGATTGGTCGCCGATTTCGGTGGCCGGGCCCGGGTGCCCGGGTGCCCGGGTGCCCGGGGTGCCCAATAGCCCAATAGCATATAGCCCAACAGCCCAATAGCCCTGTAGCCCTATAGCCCTATAGCCCTATAGTTTTATAGCCCCATAGCCCTATAGCCCTCTAGCCCTATAGCCCTATAGCCCTATAGCCCAATAGCCCTATAGCCCTATAGCCCGATAGCCCCATAGCCTTATAGCCCTATAGCCCTTTAGCTCTACAGCCTTATAGCCTTATAGCCTTATAGCCCAATAGCCCAATAGCCCAATAGCCCTATAGCCCTATAGCCTCATAACCTTATAGCTTTGTAGCCCTACAGCCCCACAGCCCCAACAAGAATCTGATTGGGGTTTTTCTCTGGTGTCCATTTTTGCTATTCCTCTTCCACAGCTCGTTGTCCACGGTCACGCCTGGACAGCTGTATCAGCCACGGCATGCTCGTGGTGCCACCTGCCGGGCAGGAGGCGGCGCATCATCAGCAGCACAATGGATCCGAGAGGAAGAGGAGCTGCGTGGGCGACGCCATGGTGTTGTAAGCACTGTTGGGTCGATGTCTACAGGCGACAGGTGGCGGAACAGGGCAGACTTGGATCGCTGCAGTCTGTGCAATCAGGCCGAGGGCTTCGCGTTCGGAGGTGATCGTGATGCCTCCTTCAGTCCGACCAGGAGCGCCCCGCAGCCTGGGCAGTCCTCGGGCGGTGGGAGGGGGCAGGGAGATGACAGAAAGTAGAAGCCGCCTGCTGAGTTGGCGAGGCCCCAGGGCCGGCAGAGCCAGCAGGCGGCTCCCAGCGGCGAAGGCACGGAGGTTGACGAAGACGGCGCTGACGGGACCCCGGAGTCGGATGTCAAATGTGAGATGTATGGAGTGGCCTCGCACTTTCGGCGGCTCCGAGGACCTTGCCGGGCCGCTCCACGGGTGCCTTGCACAGGCACGCGATGCCGAGGCGGCGCCCAGGCTCAGGACTCGACAGCCGCGGCAGGCGGAGCGGCTGCAGGCAGCGGGTCGAGCCAGGCAGCTGCAGCAGCTTCGCCAGGCTCGCCAGGGCGGAATCCCAAATCATGGGACGACGCCGAAGTATGCAAAGGATTCTCGTGGGAAGTGGACCTTGCAGTCTATGAAGATGGCGTGGAGATGAATCTGTCAAGCGTGTCGGAATCAATTTTGCCATGGTCGCCAAGAAGGCGAGGAAGACCGACCTTGCGACCGAAGCCGTGGCTTAAATCTCTGTTTGTGCTTGGCTGGGTTCTCTGGATGATGTCGGTGCGCATGACTAATGCATCGGTGGCCACGACAGTTACGATTTCCAACTCGACCTCGCACGGTCCCTTGGTAGATCTCATCGAAGCTGGGGACTCTGTGCCAGTGGAGGAGTTGTGCATGTTATGCTGCCAGGAACGCAGGTTGCTTCGTGATTAGCTGTCATCTCATAGCTGAATGAAGGCGGCCAGCTATCACGGAGTTTGGACTGCCGCGTCCGATGCGGGGAGTGCCAGTGAGAATAGACTGAGTGGAGGGAGTTGCGGTAACTTGTCCAACGCCGATCCATGCTATTTGTCCCCCGCTGAGAAATGGCGTTGAGATCTTTTGCGCTGGAGCGCTGGCGGGGCACGTGCGCGCAGCACTCAATAAGGGCATTGTTGTGGTCTCAATCTGTTGTTAGATTTCGGTCCGAGCAACGGCAGCAGCTTGCTAACATATGTCGCAAGCTGCATTCCAAGGGTGCAGGTCGTATGTTATGACTGGGCGGTTGGGGGGGGGGGGATGCTAGCGTGGCGCCGACAGTGCTTCAGTCTTTGGCGGCCGCGCTCACGTGGATTCTGGTGTCTGAATGGGGGCCCGCTTGCATGCGTTCCCTGCCCGGTAGTGTTCTAGATTAGGTCGCGGCCAGCCCGAGCGTGGCCATCAGGGCGGCCCCGCCGCGCGTGATCGCGGCGGCTGACCCCCCCCCGCCGCGCGAAGGTCGCCGACGCCGGGGGCGGCGACGCCTCAGCGGAGTGCCGGGGCCCACTGACCCGGGGGGTCGAGTGCGAGCAGCTGGGCGGGCGCGGCCAGGGTGGCAAGGGGGGCCGCGGGTGCGCGGGGGGGGGCCGGACCGCGCGAGGTGATTTGGCGCAAAGTTCGAGCTGTTGCCCAGATGCGGCCGCCTCGCGCGGACGTTTAGCGCGTGGCGCGGCGTGCTGCTGGAAGGTGGGCCCACCGGGTCAGGAGGGTGAACGCGGCCTTCGCGGCGCGCGCGCCGAAGTTCATGGGTGGGGGGGGGGCGGGGCAGGGGGCTGATGAGGGCCCCCAGGCCATTTCGCGGGTTCTCGCGAACACCCAGTGGCGCCAGAGTTTCTGGAACAGCTCGATCATCTTTTCTCTTTCTCTCCCCCCCTTTCTCCCTCCTGCTTCTTCTTCGGCCTCCGGGGTGCGATGTCCTGGGGGGCCCGGGGGCCGGCGACCTTGCCCGGGGTTCCTGGGCAGGGTTGGGCCCCGGCAGGCAATGTGCGTTGCCGCCAGAGAGCCCTCGTGGAAGACCTGGGTTAGGGGCAGTTTTCGCGGAGGCGCCGGAGCCGCCCGCCGCTTCGACCGCGCTGGAGGTGCCCCGGAGGTTTTTGAGGCGAGCGACAGGGCCCGACCCGGTAAGCCTGCTGACGGGGGCTGCGATGAGCGGGCCAGATATTGTTCGCCCAGGGCGCGAAGCTCGCCCAGCTATCCCCAGCGCCCCCCTCGCTGCATTTCCGGCCCCCGCCGCCTCGGGGCGCCCTGCGCAGGGGGGGAGAGAGGAAACGAGAAAGGGGGGGGGGAGAGGAGAGAAAGAGAGAGAGAGAGAGAGAGAGAGAGAGAGAGAGAGAGAGAGAGAGAGAGAGAGACTGGTACGGAGAGACGAGAGCAGAGAGAGAGATATCGGACAAGTAGGCGGACCAGGGTCCGTCCGCGAGGCGCACTGCGGTGCGACAACTCGCCAAACACTATTTGCGGCGGTGCAGCCTTAAGATACGAGGGCGGGCAACAAAACCCCCTCCCCCGGCGCAATGCGACAGACGCTACAGACGGCGGACAGACGGTGAAGATCTCACGAGTCAGACCGCGTGAAGAAAGAGGCCCCAACAAGGAAGGCGACGTGCTGACACGTGGCCAGGCGGCTTGGCAGACCGCCAGTTGGGCGCTTGGCCGCAAAGCGGCGCGCAGGGACGGGGCACCCCCCGCCCCCACGCCCTGACACCGTGGACGCGGAGCCACGCGTACACACGGGCAGGCAAAAAGGAGGGAATTAGCGCGGGGCACCAGGTGGGGCGCCGCGGAGCGATGACAACATAGCTTGGATGGTGAGTGGCGGCGCAGCACCATCGGGCGAGGGCGTAAGCAGCTCGGCGAAGGCACGCCCGGCGCGGTGGAGGCGCTGGAGCAGAGGGCCTTGACGGGCTTGAGCAGCGGCAAGGTCGGCGGCGAGAGCAGCACACCTCTGCTGAAGAGCGGCCATAGCCTGGGACAGCTCGGTTTCGCGGTCGGTGAGGGGCGGCTGCTCAGTGCCAGCGGGCGCGGGCCTCGTGGTAGGGACGAGGTCATCGGTGCGTCTGGCCAGGTGGTGGACTAGCGTAGTACAGCACCCCGTGTGCTGACGGCCGTCACCCTTGAGAAGTGACTGGAGGGGAACACACGGCCCCAGGGCTGGAGCCGCTGGGGCCACGCCCCGTGAGGTCGGAAGAGCCGCATCCTCTCGCCCAGCAACAATGGAAGCGTGGACGGGGTGCGACGGCCTGACAGGCTCGGTGCCCTGCGGGGGGGCTGAAGCCGCCCCCGCGGGCTGGCGCTGGTGGGGGGACGGAGTGGTTGGCACGGTAGGACCAATTATGATGCCATGCGAGGGCTCTGAGGTCGGCCGCGTAGTAGGGTGGCGTCTCGAAAGGGCGGCATGGTCGGCAGCGTGGGGTGTCGGCGGAGCGTCGTCAATGCTGCCACTCAGCCCGAGGGGGTAAACCAGGTCATCGTCGGCGTCTTGACGGTGGGCGACATCATCTTGTGGGTGCGATGTCGCTCTCGGAGACGGAGTCGCGGTAGACGTCGAGAGGTTGCCCGACGGGGCAGGGTTGTCGCTGGCTGGGCCGTCGTCCAAGACGTCCAATCCCCCACCGAAGCCGAACGGATCGTCCTCCTGTTCATCAGCGTCTTGGAGGTGAGCGACGTCATCATGTGGGTGCGGTGCCGCTCTCGGTGGCGGAGTCGAGGGCGCCGTGCGGATGCCCGACGGGGCAAGGTTGGCGCTAGCTGGCCCGTCGTCCAGGAAGTCTAGTCCCCCGCCGAAGCCGAACGGGTCGTCCCCCTGTTCGTCGAATATCGCCCGTTGGGCCTCGGCCCAGAGCTCGCCCGGGTTCTGCGGGATGTCTGGTCCAGCCGCGGGTGGTGCCTGGTCCGACAGCAGGGGGTTTGGTTCCATTTTGCTGAGTTCCGCCGCTGTAAACCCAGCCCTGCGGTGTGGGAGTGGGAGAGTGCGGTGTCTGCGCTCGTAGATAGCGACAGCGACCCCATGGAGTACGGTCGCTTGGCGATGTCGTGATTTGGCAGCTTCGACAATGTCGTCTGGAAGGTTGTGAGTGCGTGCCGCCATTGTGGCAAGGGCGTCAGCCTGACGGTTGAACTCCTCCGCAATGGGCCCGATGAGCCCAAGGTCGATGCCCATGTCTCCCAGGTGGCTGGCGATTTTTTCGACGCGAAACATGTTGGGCTTGGCCATAACACATCAGTGGATCTTTTCCCAGAGCTCCGCGTGCGTGCCCTGCGGCGCTGGATGTCCATCGATGATGCTTTGGAACCCATCGACCACCGCCTGGTTGTCCACGAAAACGTGCACGGGCCGTTCGGCACATGCCGTAAGGTGGACAATGGCGAGGGTCTCCGCAACCTGGCGTTCTGCGTTAGGCCGTGAACGCGTGCACTGTAGTTCATGCGGTGGTCGATGCCGTAGTAGACGCCGTAGCCCGCTCGTGCTAGCAATGGGATGGTTTGGTTGGTGCATGCACCGTCCGTGGCAGCGTAGACCCATGTCCAACCAGTGTCGTGGTCAAGGTAGGTGGTGTAGGTGTCCTGGGCTGAAGCCGCAGGATCTCCCTCAGGGGGGGGCCGCGGTATGGGCTGTGGCAGCGGGTCCCTCGCGAGGACGGCCTGCAGGTCGAGGAGGGCTGGGTCTTCGTCGAAGAGCCCGCAGTGTCTTGTGTGCGGCGGAAGACGGGCCCACTGGTCGTCACTGATGAGGGTGGTGAGAGGGAGTCTTTCTCGGGCCAGCACTTGCAGTCGCGGACAGTGTGTTCCTGAGTTTCCTCCTCCTCGTCGCAGTAGCGGCAGATGGGGCTGGGGTCTGCCGACGTGTTTGATCGGGATCGTCGTTGTTGGGTGTGATCCCCGCCCGACAGGTAGTTCAGGAGGAGCGCCAGCTGCCAGGCAGTGCATTTGGCTGCTCCTTTAGTTCGGGCGAGCCACGTGCTGGCGAAGAGGTCGAGGCCCTGTCTGACAGAGGCAAGGTATCCAAGGTCGTGACGCCGTGGCTTGATCCTCCGCAGAAAGGCTCTGCGTTGTGAGGCCCGCAGAATGTGTAGGAAGGCGTTTTGGGGTAAGTTCAGCCAGCTGATCTGGCAGCCCCAGTCGTCGTACATGATGCCAAATGTGGGCCAGGTCCAACGGAGCTGCTGGAGCGACTGGACGAGTCGTCCGACAGGTCCTCCACCAAACAGGGTCTGGACGTGGTGTTGGAGGTCTCTGGCGAGCCCGCAGAGTGTAACGTCGCGGTTAACCTGTCGCCGCAGGCACAGGAATGCTTCACGCTGCGTGATGGCGTCGATCTCCAGGGCGTGTCCTGGGACGAACACGGCCATGAGAGTCCAGAACTCGACCCACTTGTTCCCCTTGGGGCGGATAGCCGCCTTGAGGGCGTGGTTGTAGGCAGTTTTGGCTGGGCCTGATGGTGCTTGAATGTCGGTGCCCGTGGTGCAGACGCTGGCAGCCAGGGAACCGGCGTGCCGCGCCTTGATAAGCATCGGCGATGGGAGCTTGCCAATGCGCGGCAGGCGGATAGTCGCCCTCCGTACACGGGCGTCTGCGGTGGCCGTGAGGTTAAGCGCGGCTGGAGCCGGCGCTGCCTCTGCGTTGATGTAACTCCCGACGAGCTTGAAGGAATCGACCACACGTAGGGGGCGATCCGCCAGTGTGAGCTGGGTACGGCGGCGTGAAGCTCGTCGGTGAGCGCCCACCCTGCCACTTTACCAGGGTGAATGCGTTGACCTGAGAATCGATCAAACTTGGCGGTTTCGTCGAGAGATTTCTGCAGCTCAGACGCGGTGTGGGTAGTGGAGTTGCTGTCGTCTACAAAGGTAGTGCTGAGTGATCGAGGAACGTATCGATGCTGCCTCTTTGTCCACACGCACATGAGCAGCTTGATGTCGTCCAGGGACCACGAGCTTCCCTGGAGGTGACCGTTAGTCCTGGCCAAGTCCTTAGAGTACGCTCCGTTCATGCGGATGTAGCGGTTGTGGTGACTGTAGAAATTTCGGCGGACAGTAACGATGTCTTGAGGGCACCCCGCGTGCAGCGCAAGGTTAAGGCAGATGTCCGTGATGAGGTAGTCGAAACACTTCTGTCGGTCAAGGGCAGCTCCAGCTAAGGGGAGGAGTAAAGCCCTGGCGTGTTCGATGCGCAGGGCGAGAGAGGTGCTGACATCCCCAATGGTGGCTTTGGGGACAGCGCCGAAGCTCGTGGCATGGGTCCATCCTTGCCGCCAGGTCGTGAGGCTACGATAGGCTGGCGCTTCCCACGCGTACATCCAAACGGAAAGAACCGAGAGAAGTCGTTGGTCCGTCGGGAGTTCCCCTCGGCCTTTTCGGAGGCACGGGTTTGGCACGTGCAGGAGGGGCTCGGGGATGGTGCCAGTGCGTTGCATAGCACGTAAGACGCTGGCGAAGAGGCGAAGGATGTCGTAGGGTAACTCCTTAGCCTCCTTAGTTGTCCAGCCGTCGAGTCCCCCCGCGCGGCGCGGTGAACGGGTGCGAATGAAGTGGATGAGTTGGTCGTCGGTGAGGTGGAAAGGGGCTGCTGGTGATGGCGTAGGCAGCTCTTGTCGGTATTCGTCGTAGAAGTCCGCCCACGTCGGCATAGCTTCGGCATCATGGCCCGCGCGAGCGCGGTACCTGCCCAAGATGGGCTCCCAGGTGTCGACATGAGCTTAAGCATGTCCTTGGTATTGGCAACAATGGCGTTGGCGGGGAGGGCGTCGGGAACCTGGGCAGGTGGTGGGTCACGAGTGTGGCCTTCGTCGTTGTCCGTGTCGAGCGAACTACCGTCGCTGGGGCTGAAGCCGCCAGCGTCGGTGTCGGCGTCACTATCGTCCGTGCATGCTTGGTCAGGGTTGAAGGCGGTGGTGTCGCAGTGGAGCTGTGCATCGTCGGGAGTGGTAGGCGTGCGGAGATACGCCGTGGGCGAGCAGTCGGCAGCCCGTGCGTATATGGCCGCCTTTCGCCCGCTTGGCTCGCGGACACCCTCAGCCCAAATCTTGATGCGTTCAGCTTTGGCTCGGTTTGCACGCCGCGCCAGCTCTGAGTCAAGGTTTTGGATCAGACGGTCCAGGTGCTCTCCGCGTGGTGCTGGCACGTCGGGGGTCCAGGCCTCGGGAAAGGCCAGGAGGGCCGTGGGGCGCAGCTTGTGGCAGAGAAGGCGGGCCGCGGTCCACGTGCAGTCGATGCGCTGCGCCAGGTACGGCGGGATAGCACGGCAGTCGATATGATGGTGTTGTCCGATGAAGCGAAGCTCGCAAAGTTGCCGATGGAGCTTGCGAAGGCGGTTCATGTGAATCGTGGAAGCTCCGTAGGTGGGAAAGGCGCGGGGGACGGCGGGTCGCTCCTCGAACGCGGGTGTGAGCCCGTGCATGGTAGGGGCCTTCTTTTTTGGGTGGTCTGGCGGTGGGGGCGGCAGGTCCCGCAGCCGGGTGAGATGGTACTCATGGCTGGCCTCGTTTGCCAGGGCGAACATGCGTTCCACATCGTCGCGTGTGTCAGCCTGCTCCATGCGGTAATGGTATCGCCCTGCGATGAGGGTCCCTAATGCCTGAAGTTCGTGGTCCTCATGAGCTCCGTCGTTAGGAGGGTAGGGCGTGGGGGCTAGAAGGCGTCGGGCCGTATGGTCGAGGCGGCTAAGGTCGAGCGTGACCTGCAGGCCAACATGGGACTTCGCTGGCAAGTCACGCAGATAGCAGAAGTCGGTGACAAGGGATCGCGCCGCTGGGTTGGCGATGATGTAATCGATGCGCGAAGTGCGGGGACACTTGGTGACGCGGTCCCAGTCAGGGATATTGCCATATGTGTGCATGGTGTGGTCTGGTGTGCCTTCAGCGACGTTAAACCATCCGTGCTGCATCATGTGCAGCAGGGGTGGATTGTCGTCGATGTTCGTGTTGGCGTCCATGCAAATGAAATACGGGGCTGAGCCGACCCTCGCGGCGGCGCAGTCAGCGAGCCGAAACAAGTCGGTGCTGTCTCCTCCAGCGACCCCGTAGAGGCTCGCGATGTAGATCCCAGCGGGCCCGTGGTTGTTTCGTCGCCGCCTGCGGCGGTGCTGGGTGCAGAGCGGGAGGAAGGCCTCGTGCCATCTTTTCTTGGCCTTGAGGGTGGCGATACAGGACGCAGTGTCGTCGACGGTGGAGTCGACGATGGCGTCCTTAGAGAGGATGGCGACCCCTCCCGATGCGCCAGTGTTGCCCTCGACCGTGTGGTCCGTGCCGCCGTGAGCAGCTTTGCGCTGGGCTCGCGCCAGATCCAGGTCAGGTCCCAGACTGGCCTGATATCCCCCGTGGTGTGGATTGGCGGCGTTGGTAGCGATGGCTTGCCTGGTAGGCTTGGCATGTCGGGTCTCCTGCAGTGCTATGACTGCGGCGTTGTGGTCGACACCTAGAGCGGTGATGGTTGGCCAGTTCGATGGGAGACTCGTGATGTTGAGGCTGACGAGGTGGATGGAGCGACCTGGCCCGTCTCCGTCGGTGGAGCTGGGGTTGGCACGCCCCGCACGGTGGAGGGCAGCCTGGCCCTCACCCAGGTAGAAGGCTTGGCCACAGTAGGAGCTCATGGCGTCCCTGCAGATTGGCTTGAACGGGGCTGAAGCCGCCGTCAGGCCAGAAGTATAGGCGAGGCATGGTCGACACTGCGCCAGGGGGGGTCATAAACATCGGCAAAACTGCCTCGAAAAATCCTCCTCACTCCTGTACCGTGGGGGACGGGGGGAGGGGAGGTGAGACGGCAGCAGAGGGAGAGGGAGGCGACTCCTCGATCCGTCCTGCCGAACACAAGAGCAAAAGCAAACCAGCGGCGGCGGCTCGGCGCGGCAGCGGCGCAACGCGCGCGCATATACTGCGCGCGCGACACCGCTGGTCCGTCCTGCGGCGGCGCGCCCGCCCCGTCAGTACCGTGATGAGCAGCATCGGGTGGAACAGCTCGAGCAGCGCGGTCGGTGGCCTGGCGCTGAGCCTCGTCCATGCCCGCTGCCGTGAGGCACGCGTTGCGGACAGGGCTGACTCCACGCAGGGCCGCCGCTGCCGCGGCAGCGGCTGAGGTGGCGGGGGCGCCGCCACGGCTCTGAGGAGAAAGCGGTGAGCCGCCGCCGAAGCCCGCCGCGAGGTCCTTGACGCGGTACTTGTTCTTGAAGGGGTCGAAGGTCGGCGCCTCGTCGATGGGGGCGACAACGCGGGTGGGCGGTGGCAGCTCCTGGTCCGTGGACGGCGTCGGCTCGAGGTCGACCTGGCCAGGTTCGATGGCGTTGGCACCGAAGCGTGGCACCACCTCGGGGGCTTGGCCATCAGCCTGAGTCTCGCGGGGCGGCGAGCTCGTGGAGCTCCCAGGGGCCTTGCGCGAGCTGTGGCGGCTGCAGGACCGGCTGCGCGGGACGCGCCCGCCCGTGTGGCGGTCGCGTGGCGAGGTCGCCTGGGCGTTAGCGCGCGCAGAATCCGCCCTGCTCGGGGAGCGGATCGGCGCTGCGCAGGGCGTTGGGCTGGGCTGGCGGGAGCCGCCTGTGCCGCCCGCCGCCGAGGCTGCAGCCTGGTCAGGGTCGACGGCGTCAGGGCGGGGGCTGACGTGATGGGCACTACCCTCGCTGTGCCGCGGGGAGGCGCTGTGGTGCGCCTGGGTGTACGTGAGGACGAGCGGGACGAGCGGCTGCCGCTCGCGCTCAGGGGGGGCAGGTTTTGCCTGGGCAGGGCGCAGCGCTGCGGCCACGTTTGGCGGAGGCGTTTGTTGGCGCGGTTGCCAGGCACGCACGTTCGCCTCGCGCCATCCTTCAGGGCGCCCTGTCCTGCCACGGCTTGGTGCAGCCCCCTGGGCTGAAGCCGCAGGGGTTACCACTGCGGGCTGGTTGCTGGCGGTGCTGTCGTGGCGGCCTGGGTAGTGACCCCAGGCACGCGTGGACCCTGGCACGGGCGAGGTGGCCCGTGGGGGGGCCTGCACGAGTGCACGCGGGTAGCCGATGACCGCTGGGTGCACCCTGGCGTGGGGGGCGTGGCCATAGCTGGAAGCGGCTGCTCCTGCCGCCGCGGGCCTGGCGCCGATGGGGCCACGGTGATAGGCGGCGCCCCCACCGTGCGCCGTGCTGTCGCCTGTCGGGACGCGCGCGGGGGAGCGGTTGCGTGGCGTGCTCGGCTGACCTGCGTCGCGTTGGTCGCGCTGCTGGGTGCGCTGCTGGTGCTGTTGTTAGCGCTGCTGGTCGGCTCTCGAGAGCGGGCGGGTGTCGGGGAGGATGGTGGGCACGTCGGGCCGCCGCCAGCCCTGATAGACGTGCTCGAAGGCGTGGTCTGGGTAGGTCTCCCCGACGGGTGAGTATCGCCGCACATGCTCCACGTAGTCGATGTTCTGCGGCTCGGGGAGCACCGTGATGTTCACAGCTCGCTGGTGCGCTGGTCCATAGAGACAGAAACTACCACGGTTGCTGCGGTCGTGGTTCAGCTCGGCTTCGGTCGTGGCACGGCTCACCATGGCGTCGCAGAGGCGCATGTTGTAGTCGAGAGCTTGAGGCCCAGGGCCGCCCTCGGCATCCCAGTACAGTACCACATCTCGCCAGCGGGTGCGGGTAGTGTGGATGCGCTCGGCGATAGACTCGCAGACGGTCCTGACTGTGACACGATCCCTATGCATGTTGGTGATGGCTAGGGAGTAAGGTCGGCGGACCGTTTTGTTGAAGGTGAAGTCCTCCTTGAGGGCCTGGTGGGGGCCGAAGAGCACGTAGCCTTCCCTCACAGCGGTTGGTCGGGG
>CAUYUJ010017459.1:62500-129879 GCA_963575745.1 Prorocentrum cordatum | reverse complement strand
CCGCCAACGACGCCGGTGTTTTTGATGGCCCAAACATAACCACTGAGCTTGCTGCTCTTCAGTGAGGCATGTAGGCATATCAGAGTAATCCAAGGCGGTAGCTTCATCATCGGAAGACGCATCCGCATCGGTACCGGAGTCGAAGTCGGACTCGGCTGAATGCCCCGCTGAGCCCATTAGGGTCATAGCTTGTCTAGGGGAAGCCCCATCGGGCGGCCCCCTAGATCTGGCCCAGGGGTCTTGCGACCCCTAGGCCGTTCCACCATTCTGAGCCAACATTGTAGTGGTCTCAGTTGGCTGTGGATCATCGTTCCAGACGTTGCTGGCAGGTTGCCCTGCGTTGGCCTCTGCGTGGAAGGTCCCGGTTCGGTGACCGTGGCTAAAGATACCACCAGTATTGCCAGGGGTCCTGTCATCTATGTGAGCATATGACCTCATACGTTCAAGTAGAGCGTCAAATTGTGGTTGGTCCCTCGGCATGTGGTGGTTCAGAGGCTGCAGGAGTTGTTGTGCACGCGATGTCCCCACTCCAAGAGCTCTGAATAGAATTACTGTTAGGATTTGGAAGTTGGGGATATTGAAGCCGGCGGCTTCAGCTTCGTAGCGGGCTATCTCGAACCGTGCTAGCGCCTGGTCGATACGTTCACCCGCATGGACTCGAAAGCCAATGAGAGCCGTGCCAGAGTTGAGTTGGCGTTCCTCATCTAGGTTCTCGACCTTCGTACTTAATACGAACATAATGTAGGTGGCGCCGTCGGTGTGGCGACCGCCTATATTGACGCCAAAAGTAATAACTGCTGGGGGGACTCATGGCTATAGTTCGTGCGAGACCTCCCAAACCTCGCTGGAATGCGGCGGCTTGCTGGGAGGGCGTGATGTTGCATGTGATCACATAGATCCCAGCGTGTACGTTGCGGACGAATTCGCGAAATGATACTTGACCGGCAGGGTCCCAATGGGGGCCAGTCGTTCTAGTGTCGTCTCCGCCCCGCATATGTCCTACCGCACACCCAATAGCGACCCATCTGAGCCCAAAGATAGTAGCCCCAATCCAGCGGCCTCGCAGGTCGTAGTCGGATGTAGTCGGTGGGGACTTATGTTTTGTCGTCGTAAGTCTGCGCGGGGTCGGAGGCGGCAGTATGTCGTATCGTATGCTTCCACGCATTATGTCTTCGATGAATTCCCAATTGGGGTAGGTGGGTGGACTTCAGGATTGTGATAGAGCAGGGATGTAAGATGTGAGTGAAGGACCTCCGCTTGGGCAGAGGTATCGCTGCAAGTTTCCTTGCGTGATGGTCCACCGTGTCTGTAGTCCACCAGATAGTGCCGTGGATGGTGGAGTAGAGCTAGAGCTGGCCACGATAGGCCAGCTCCGCTACTAAGTTCGAAGGGGGCTGGAAGGCCCAGCCAACAGCTTCGCCTCAGGCGAAGCGAAGTTCCAACTCTGCTGTACCGTAGTAACGATAGTCCCAGTACGAGAGGAGATGCCATCTCAAGCAATACGAAGATCCTTTTGGTCTCGATAGCGATTGTGCGCCTCGCAGTGAGGCACAGTCAAATGTGGGCGGCCGGCCGCTCGAGCCGACGCGGCCGCGGGCGCACGCTCGCTTCCACTCTTTACGTCCCTCAGCTCGCTTTAGAGTTGTTGGGCCGTCTTGGAGACCATCTTGAGCGTCTTGGACGCCTCTTGGGCCGTCTTGGGAGCCTCTTGGGGCCGTGTCTTGGGCCTTTTGGGCGATCTTCGGGGGCACTTGGGCCGTCTCGGTCCGTCGGAAGGCAGAAAAAACGCAAATGCCACAATCCTTCAAAAACCCATGGGAAATCAATGATTTGGGCCTTTTCGGGCCTTCCTGGAGGCCCTCTTGGAGGCCTTTGGGCTGTCTTGGGCCATCTTAGGGCCATGTTCGGCCGTCTTGGTGGGCCCCTGGTCCGTCTGACGCCTTGGAATGCTCCAGGGGCGTCTTGGAGGCCATCAATGAACACTATTTCAATGTTTCATGGGAATTTGAAATATAATACGCGTTTGTTCTCCATGCTTCGACACTCGTTCCTTTTGATATGATTGATACATGCTTTGTTATCACTCGTAAAACATCGTTCCTTTAATTTTATAATACATCGCAATGTGAACTTTTTCCATTTCAGACGATGTCCAATGTAATTCGAATGATTCGGTTTGTGAAACAGAACTGTAAAGGACCAATGTGTAAACCACATCGATAAAAACAAACGATGCATATCGTTACACGTATTTCAATCCCAAATGTATAATAATAATAAATTTAGAATATGATCGTAAATAAGAAGGCTGCGACACTAGAACAATGAAGAATGGGAGGCAAGAGAACGCGAAAAATGCGGCGATGGTAGTATAACTACTAATTGTAATATTAATAATAGTACCACTAATTTTCTATTACTATTACTACTACTACTACTACTACTACTACTACTACTACTACTACTACTACTGCTACTACTACTACTACTACTACTACTACTACTACTACTACTACTAATAATAATAATACTAATAATAATAATAATGATAATAATACCCCACTAGTATTATCACCATTACTACTTCTATTCTGAGAATAACTAACGTTACCGCTACTACCAGTACTGTTACTACTACTACTACGTGAGAGGCCTCTCGAGGGCCTTTTGGAAGCAGTTTTGAGGCCCTTGGGACCGTTTTGGGGCCTCTTGAATTTCTGGGGGCCTCCAGGAGCCTCTTGGGGCCTCTTGGGCACGTTTTGGGGCCTCCTGGGGCCGGAAGGCTCGGATTTGGGGCCCCTTGTGGGCTTCTTTTGGAGCTGTCTTGGGGTCCTCTCGGGCCGTCTTGGGCGCCTCTTTGGCCGGGCGTTCTTAGGCCATTTTAGAGCCCTCTTGAAGGCGTCTTGGGTGGTCTTGGGGGCCTCTTGGGCTGTCTTGGAGCGTCGGAGAACAGAAAGGCGAGAACGCCCAAATCCTCCAAAAACCATAGGAACATCCATGAATTTCACCTCTCGGGAGGCATCTTGGAGGCCTCTTCGAGCGTCTTGGAGGCCTCTTGGATAATTTTGTGGCCATCTGGGGCGTCTTGGAACGATCTTTCGGCTACTCGGAGCCCTCTGGGACCGTCTTGGATGCCTCGTGGGGCCCTCTTGGCCCGTCTTGGGGCCCTCTTGGGCCCGAAAAATTCATGCGACAAGATACGCCGGAGCCCGGAAGGCACGCGGGAAGCCCTGGTAGATTTCAGAATCTGAGCTTCGGGCCCTTCACAGACTCTTGAGGAGCGCTAAGCGGTTAGGCAAAGGACCTGAGGACATGCCCACTCCGTGCCCAGTGGCACGGTGGCGGACCGTGACGATTGTGACGATTGTGACGATGGCGTTGACAGTGACGGTGACGACGACGATTGCGATAACGATGGCGGTGAGGTTGAGGGCAAGGGTGAATATGAAGACACAGACTGCAGCAGAAAAGACGACACGAATGAGAGGACACCAGGTGAGAAAAGGACAGGAAGAAGGGGGAGTTGGTCGGCGAGGTGGTCTCACCTCCAACGTGTCCGCGATTGACATTGCAAGTGAGTTTGAAAGTGCCCGTCTTGTTCTGCTTGGGCTGCATAAGTGCCACCCCTGCACCGGCGGGACCTTTTTCCTAATTCCCGAATTCGAATTACTATTCATGATTGCTCCGCGCCCGGCGGATTCCCACGCCATTTTTCTGTCGCGCTCCGCTGGTGGCCCTGGCGCTCGTGATATCAGAAAAATATGACGCCCATTGCCGCCAGCGCGGTTATCTCTGCGATCCCCCGAACAGCACTGATAATCGAATATATCGGTTGTGGGGTCACAGACCCTCACCGCCACGATTGGAGTCCAACGGCTACCTTTTACAACAGCCAGAGGAATACGAGCAATAACTCCAAAATAACTCAGACGTTCACGACACCAGGTGAGATGAATCGTTACTCAAGGTGCTTCGCGCTCACCGCTCGCCATTTCCAGTTTTCGCCAGACAAGCCAAGCATGGCCCTTACCTGGGCCAGAAACATGCCGAGCGAAGCCTGCGACGGACCCGCAGAAGGCCACATAACGGCCCAAGTATGGCGGACACGACGACGGACCTGCACGACGGACACTGGCGCCTTGGAGGTACAGCCCGTGGCGCCAGTGTGGGTGCGGGCCAGCTGGATCGCCAGGCGGGCGGCGAGGAGCGCGTGGCCGCGATGCCACAAAAGGAGTCTCTCTCGACCTCGCCTTCCTCAAACCGCGCCACCGCGTTTGTGCAACAGCGTAGCAGGAAGGAATTCGAATTCTCAACGCTTCGCGTATCCCCCCCAAGCCCTGCTCAGCGCCCGGCTTCCTGGTGCTGGCGCCACGTCTCCACGTGCGGTTGGCTCTCGACAGGCGCTCTGCATCTTTTAGGCTTGTTGCCTCCGTCTGCCCGTTTTCCCCAATTTGTTTTGCATGTTGCATGTGCGGTCGGCTGTCGACAGTGACAGCTGGGTTCGCAAATTATCTGCTTCTGTGCCCCAGTCAGCCCGATTGACACGCCCTCTGGACTCTTCCTTGCGGGCCGCAGATCAAAAAATCCCCCCCAACTTGACGGCGCGCAGTTGTTCTGTGTCGCTCGCGAACCAAGAAGTATCCCCCCTAGCCTAGCTTGCTCGGCGTTCGACCCGTCTTCACGCGCCCGCGTACCAAAGAGTATCCCCGCCAGCCCATTCAGGAACTGCCTTTGCCGGGGGAGCGTGGCATCATGTGAAGAGCTCGGGGGGCCTCCGTGGGCCAAAGGCTTCGTGGATGCCTCTAGGAGCCTCTCGGGATGTCTCTCGGGGTCTCTTGGAGCCTCCTTGGGCGTCTCGGGGGCCTCCCGGCGGCTCTTGGAGGCCTTTTGGGGCGTTTGGGGGAATTTTGGGAGGCGTGTTGGGACGCCTCGAGGGCCACCTGGCGGTCTTCAGAGCTTCCGGGGGCGTTTTAGGTGCGTCTTTGGGGCCTCTTGGGGGCATCTTGGTGGCCGCTTGGTGGGCTTTGGGGGGCCTCTTTGGGGCCTGTTGGAAGCCTTTTGGGGCCTCTTAAGCGCTTCTCCAGGGGGCATGTTTTGGCCTCCTTCGGGAGGCTTATTTGGACCCCTTCGAATTTTCTCCCCCGTGTCTGAAGATGGGGTTCTCGCTTTCCTTTTTATTCCCATATCCTAAAATGGGATTATGCTCATTACTTGGACGGCTCATCATACCCCCCCTTCTCATCATCATAACCTCATCATAACCTCCTCATCTCCAACCCCTTTCTCACCCATACTCATACTCAGACTCACTGAGCACGCAGACTCACTCATACGGAGTCTCACTCGCACGCAGATCAACCAATACCCACACTCAGGCTCACTCACACTCAGACTCACTCATACTCAGACGCACTCATATTCAGACTCACTCATACTCATGCTCTTCCATATTCGGACTCACTCAAACCCAGACTCACTCACCCTCAGACTCACTCATACTTGGACTAACTCACACTCATGTTCGTTTCATATTCAGATTCAGATTCATTCAGATTCCGATTCGCACATGTAATGTAAGGATGAGGTCCAGTTTCAGCAGTAGCAGTTCCAAGGGGGAGCGCCAGGGGGCATTCGCGCCCATGATGTCTCAGGCTGTTTGCCTGTTTGTGTGCTCAACATCCTCTGCTTTTGGAGTAGCTTGTGAGGACGTCTCAGGCGAGGCGCTGGTTTCAGCATTCCCAAGGGGGGCGCCAAGGGGTATCTCACGGCTCCGTTCGCGCCCAGACTGGAGATGTTTGAAGCAGTTTGCTTGTTTGCGTGCTCAACCGCCCGAGCTTTCGGAGCACTTTATGTGAACGTCTCAGGCGAGGCGTTGGTTGCAGTATTCCCAGGGGGGGGCGCCAGGAGAGGTATCTCACGGAATCTCACGGGCCCCTTCGCGCCCAGATTGTGGGGATTGCGAAGGCGCGAAGGCCTTCCGACCAGCGCCGCCGACCCGAAAGGGGGACGACGACGACGACAAAGGCGGCGGCGGCCAGAGGGACGCTTCTTGGGGTCTCTTCGGAAGGCTCTCGGGGGCCTTTGGGGAGGAATTGTGGAGCCTGTTGGGAGCCTCTTGGGAGGCCCTCAGACTTGTTCGGGCTTCCTGGGGACCTCTTGTGTGCCTCTTGGGGCCTCTTCGGAACCTCTTGAGGCCTCCTGGGAACCTCTCGGGGTCGAGGACTCGAAATCTCCGCTCGGGTCCCCTGGGTGTCTCGCAGGCCGTCTTGGAGGCGTTCTAGGGTGTCTTGGGGTATTCTTGGGCTGTTTGGGGGCCCTCTTGAAGACCTCTTGGGCCGTCTTGGGGCGATCTTGAGGGCCGATTGGGCCGTCCTGGAGCGGCGGGGAGCGGGAAAGGCGAGAACGCCCAAATCTTTTCTTCCCGGAAAGGGCATAAGCCCAGGGTTATCGTTTAGTTGGTTTACCTCCAGGTTTGACTTGAGGTGGGCCGGCGAATTTCTTTTGCGATAACTATCGAGGTCGAGGTGGGCCGGCGAATTAGAATTTTGAGGATGTCTCGAGCGAAACGCTTGGTGTTGCAGAATGTGTTGAGGATGTCTCGAGCGAAACGCTTGTTTTGTGTTATAGATTGTCCTCTCTTAGGGATCCAGAATTCAGAGGATCTCTCAAGTGAAACGCTTGTTTTTACGTGCCCATGTCTTGAAGATGTCTCGAGCGAGACGCTTGGTTTCACGCCTCCAGGTTGCCCAGGCAGAGGTCTAGCGCCAGGATTTGTTGTGGATGTCTCGAGCGAGACGCTTGGTTTCACGCGTCCTCGTCGCCCAGGCGGATGTCTAGCATGAGGATGTGTTGAGGAAGTCTCGATCGAGATGCTTGTTTGCACGTGTCCAGGTTGCCCAGGCGGATGCCTAGCATGAGGTTGTGTTGAGAATCTCTCGAAAGATACGCTTGTTTTCACGTGTCCAGGTCGCCCAGGCGGATGTCTAACGTGAAGATGTGTTGAGGATGTTTCGAGCGAGACGTTGGCTTTCACCTGTACAGGTCGCCCAGGCGGATGTCTAGAATGAGGAAGGGTTGAAAACGTCTCGAGCGAAACGCTTGTTGTCACGTGCCCAGGTCACCCAGGCGGACGTCTCACATGAAGATGTGTTGAGGACGTCTCGAGCGAACCACTTGTTTTCACGTGTCCAGGTCGCCCAGGCGGATGTCTAGCATGAGGATATTGACAGGATGTCTCGAGCGAAACAGGTCGCCCAGACGGATGTCTAGAATGAGGAGGTGTTGAACACGTGTCGAGCGAAACGCTTGCTTTCACGTGCCCAGGTCACCCAGGCGGACGTCTCACATGAAGATGTGTTGAGGATGCCTCGAGCGAGCCACTTGTTTTCACGTGTCCAGTTCGCCCAGGCGGATGTCAAGCATGAGAATGCGTTGAGGATGTGTTGAGCGAACCGCTTGTTCTCACGTGTCCAGGTCGCTCAGGCGGATGTCTAGCATGAGGATGTTGACAGGATGTCTCGAGCGAAACGCTTGTCCCCAGCACGTTCCGTAGCGCGTCCCCTTGGCGCGTCTTGCGGTGCGTCCCCATGGCACGTCCCTTGGCACGTCGTTTGGCGCGTCCCTTGAGACGTTCCGCGGCGCGTCCTCCTGGCGTGTCCCCCTGTCAATGAGCTCTGGGGCAGCTACTATGTGTTCAGGCAGCTCGAGCTTAAGATCCAGATCAGTTCGGTCAGGACTCGGATGCAAAGGAGGACTCTATCCACAACGCTATAGAGCACAATCGCGGCATGGCACATCGTAATTCAGCACGGCGCAGCACAGCACACACTTCGGCACGGTACATCAAGATCGATACACTCAGCATTGCAACCTGGCACGTTCTCTGGCACGTTCCGTGGGGCGTCCTTTGGCGAGTCCCCTTGGCACGTCGCGTGGCGCGTCCCTTGGCACATCCCGTGGTACATCCATTGGCACGTTCCGTAGTGCGTCCCCTTGGCGCGTCCTGCGGTGCGACCCCAAGGCACGTCCCTTGGCACGTCGCTTGGTGCGTCCCTTGGGACGTTCCGCGGAGCGTCCTCCTGGCATGTCCCCTTGTCAATTAGCTCTGGGGCAGCTACTATGTGTTCAGGCAGCTCGAGCTTAAGATCCCGATCAGTTCGGTCAGGACTCGGATGCAAAGGAGGACTCGATCCACAACGCTATAGAGCACAATCGCGGCATGGCACATCGTAATTCAGCACGGCGCAGCACAGCACAGCCTTCGGCAGGGTACATCAAGATCGATACACTCAGCATTGCATTCGCCCGTCACCCAATCAGGTGTCTTTGAAAACGTTGCCATGCGTTACATTTCTATATATATATATATAAATATATATATATATATATATATATATATTCCTTTCCGGGTTCGTGGGTCGATTATGTTGAATAAAAAGGAAACCAATGAATCGTGCCTTGTGGGGTCCTTCTCAGGAGTGCTCTTGAAGGCTTATTGGGGCGTCTTTACGGCCTCTTGGGCAGTCTGGAGGGCGCGAAGGCGTTTGGGACCGATAGTTTGTCGATGGGGGCCCTCTTGGACCGTCTCGGGGGCCTCTTGGGGCACGTGTGGCCTGTCTTGGTACTTTCTGAAGCCCCAGGACGCCCAGGGGGGATGCGTGTTTGACTCACCCCCTTGGTACCCCCCACCTACCCTCCCCGTCCCCCACCCACCCACCCATCCGACGGCGGAGGGATCAAAGGGAAGGGGCTTCCCTTCGACGCGATCACGACATTGCTCGATTTTTCTTTCGTGAACAGGCTTGAGGAGGAGGGCGCAGTGAAAGGGGACGACGGAGACGACGGCTGACGGAGACGACGACTCGAACAGACATGCCCCTCACACACGCCGACAGGGCCGGCGGATTCTTCAGGCGGATTGCTTTTTACATGCTCCACATCGCTTGCTTGTGTAGCAGATTGTGAGGGCGTCTCAGGCGAGGTGCTGGTTTCAGCACTCCTAAGAGGGAGGCGCGGGAGTATTGCACGGGCCCGTTCGCGCCCAGGTTGTGGGGATGTCGATGTCTCAGGCGGTTTGCCTGTTCGCGTGCCCAGCATCTCTAGTTGTCGGAGCAGTTTGTGAGGATGTCTCAGGCGAGGCGAGGCGCTGGTTCGGCACTCTCAAAGGGGGCGCCAGGGGGGTATTGCACGGGCCCGTTCGCGCCAAGATTGTGCGGATGTCTCAGGCGGGTTGCTTGCCTGTTTCAGACCGTAACATCTTCTACTTCACGAGCAGATCGTTTGAGGACGTCTCAGGCGAGGCGTTGGTTTCAGCATTCCAAATGGGGAGAGCGCCAGGGGGGGGGGGATATTCCGGGATTCGCGCTTCCAGAGGGGCGACTGACGGCCCCGAGGGCTTTTCACAACATGGCAAGTCCAATGACCAGTGAGTCCGCCTCCTCCTCCTCCTCCTCGCTCCCTTCTCTTTGCTGCTTCCCCACCTTCCATAGCCATCGGGGCCCAATCATCAGGCCAGTGTCGCCCGCCTGGGCGCCCGCAGGCCGCAACATGTGGCAGTGCGCGCATGGCGCGTGGCGTGCGGGGCTGCGCCCGGCGCGGCGCGCGGCGACGGGCGGCGCCGGCGGCGCCTCGCTCCGCGCGCGCGTGGCAGCCGAACGCCTGCGAGTCGCGGTGGGGTGCATCACCGAGGTCCAGAAGAGGGAAAGATACTGGTACTGCCACAGCTGGATTCACTTCGAAATTCTCGCCAGAGCGCACCCTTGAAAAGGTCCGGGGAGAATCGGTGGTTTTCCCGGAAAGGGCATGGGCCCAGGGTTCTCTTTTAGTTGGTTTACCCCCCGGTTTCGACTTGAAGGGGGCCGGCGGAATTCTTGCACCATAAATTACGAGGTCGAAGGGGGCCGGCGGATTTCAATTGTGAGGACGAAGGCCATTTTTCGCCACCCCTCACGCAGATCGTGCTCTTGAAGCTCTTGGAATTTTACTGCCTTTAAGGAAACCTCGATATTTCACAGGTGAAGTCCACTTTTTCCCGGAAAGGGCCTGGGCCCAGGGTTCTCTTTTACATGGTCTTCCCCCCGGTTTTTACTTGAAGGGGGCCGGCGGAATTCTTGCGCGATAAATTACGAGGTCGAAGGGGGCCGGCGGATTTCAATTGTGAGGACGAAGGCAATTTTTCGCCACCCCTCACGCAGATCGTGCTCTTGGAATTTTACTGCCTTTAAGGAAACCTCGATATTTCTCAGGTGAAGTCAATTTTTTCCGACATTGACTTTAAACGATAAAAAACAAGGTAAACGCGTTCGCTCGATAAATAACGAGGTACCGCGGCCTCCGGAACGGCGCTGGGAACAGAGTTTTGGATTCTTGAAGCTGCAAAAGTTCGGAAATATCAGAAATCCCCTGTGTTTTTTGACCCTGACCCCGCCGATCTGCGTGAGGTGTGGCACGGAATACCAGAAATGTGTCAAATCCTCTGTGTTTTTGGACCCTGACCCCGCCGATCTGCGTGAGGGGTGGCGCGGAATTCCAGAAATGTGACAAATCCCCTGTGTTTTTGGACCCTGACCCCGCCGATCTGCGTGAGGGGTGGCGCGGAATTCCAGAAATGTGGCAAGTCCCATGTGTTTTCGGACTTTGACTTCGCCCAGGAGGCTCCAGGAGAGCCCAGGAGAGCCCAGGAGGGCCCAGGAGAGCCCAGGAGGGCCCAGGAGGACCCAGGAGCCTCCAAGAGGCACCAGGGGGCCCAAGGAGGGCCCAGGAGAAGCTCCAGGAGGCTCCAGGAGAGCCCAGGAGGGCCCAAGAGGTCCAAGGAAGACCCAGGAGGGCCCAGGAGCCCTTACGAGGGATCGTGGCCCTGGGAGCGCTGACGTAGCGTAATTTACGAGGGATCGTGGCCCTGGGAGCGCGGGTGTAGTGTAATTTACGAGGGATCGTAGCCCTGGGAGCGCGGACGCAGTGTAATTCAGAATTTGTTGAGGATGTCTTGAGCAAAACGCTGGTTTTGCAGAGTTGGGGATGTCTCGAGCGAAACGCTTGTTTTCAGAATTTGTTGAGGATGTCTCGAGCGAAACGCTGGTTTTGCAGAGCCGACCGCGACGCGGAAAAGCGCCCCGCGCGCAGGAATTCCGATGATGTTTCGCGCGTGCCGCGTCCCGCGCGCAGGAATTTCGAGGATGTCTCGATTAATTCGTTTGTGTTGCGAGGATTTCCTTGAATTTTGGCAGGATGTCTCGAGCGAAATGCTTGTCTTTCATACTTTGTTGAAGACGTTTCAAGCGAAACGCTGGTTTTGCAAAATTGGGGGGCCTCGTGGGGGGCCTCGTGGAGTCCAGAATTCAGAGGATGTCTCAGGCGAAATGCTTGTTTTCACGTCCCGCTCGCAAGAATTCCGAGGATGTCTCGCGCGTGCCGCGTCCCGCGCGCAGGAATTCTGAGGATGTTGGCAGGATGTCTCGAGCGAAACGCTTGTCCCCAGCACGTTCCGTAGCGCGTCCCCTTGGCACGTCCCGCGGTGCGTCCCCATGGCACGTCCCTTGGCACGTCGCTTGGCGGGTCCCTTGAGACGTTCCGCGTCGCGTCCTCCTGGCATGTCCCTTTGTCAATTAGCTCTGGGGCAGCTACTATGTGTTCAGGCAGCTCGAGCTTAAGATCCAGATCAGTTCGGTCAGGACTCGGATGCAAAGGAGGTCTCGATCCACGACGCTATAGAGCACAATCGCGGCATTGCACATCGCAATTCAGCACGGTGCAGCACAGCACATATTTCGGCACGGTACATCAAGATCGATACACTCAGCATTGCATTTTGGCACGTTCCTTGGCACGTTCCGTGGGGCGTCCCTTGGCGAGTCCCCCTGGCACGTCGCGTGGCGCGTCCCCTGGCACATCCCGTGGCACATCCATTGGCACGTTCCGTAGCGCGTCCCCTTGGCACGTCCGGCGGTGCGACCCCATGGCACGTCCCCTGGCACGCCGCCTGGCGCCATCCTTTGGGACGTTTCGCGGCGCTTCCTCCTGACATGCTCCCTTGGGCAGCTACTATGTGTTCAGGCAGCTCGAGCTTAAGATCCAGATCAGTTCGGTCAGGACTCGGATGCATCGAGGCTATAGAGCACAATCGCGCCATGGCACATCGCAATTGTTGTCGCTTCGCGAATCCCCACCAGCCCATCCAGAAACGATGCCCAGAGGAATTGCCTCGATCAGAGAAGTGGGCAGCACACAGAGGAAGCCATTATGAGACATCTTGGGATATCTTGAGCCATCTTGGAGGTCATTTTGGGCTCTCCCAGACGCTCTTGGAGTCATCTTAATCCGTGCCCCCCCCCAAGAGGCCTCCATGTGGCTAAAACCTGTGTAGAATCAATGATTAGGCATTCTCGCCGAGGCCTCTTGGAGCATCTTGGGTGCATCTGGGGGGGCTCTTGGGGCCTCTTGGGGGTCTCTTGGGGGCCTCCGGGGGGCCTCTTGGGGGCCTCTTGGGGCCATTTTGGGGCCATCTTGGGACCTCTTGGGGCTTCCTGGGCGCTTCTTGGGGCCATCTTGGAGGGATCGATCAAACAAGAGGGGGGGGTGAATTAGCGTCCCCCCTCGGAAGCCCCTAAAATCGCCTCTTGGACCCCTCTTGGAACGCTCTTGGAGTGCTCTTGGGCGCTCTTGGGGCCGTCTTGGGGCTCTTTTGGGGCTCTCTTGGGGCCCTCTTGGGCCATCTTGGAGCCATCTCCAGGCCTCGGATGGCCATCGGAAGCGAAAAGGCGAGAAAGCAAAAATCATTGATTTTCCTTAGGTTTTGGGACGATTTTGGCCTCTTCGGGGCCTCCTTGGGGAGCTGTTTGGCCACTTGGAGTTATCTTGGGGCCGTCTTTGGGCTTCTTGGAACCATCTTAGGAGCCATCTCGAGCGATCTTGCGCTATCTTGAGCCATCTTGGAGCTCATCTTGGGTTCTCTGAGGCGCTCTTGGAGCCGTCTTGGGCCATCTGGGACGCTCTAACTACCCGCGGCCCCCCCCGTCCAGGTCCAGGGGAGGGGGTAGGGGGAGGGGTAAACCCCTCCCCAAGGGGGAAGAGGGAGGGGTGGAAGAGGATCTGCTCTAGACCACCTACGCCCAGAGGGCTGGTGGGATTCAGCACGGTGCAGCACAGCACAGCCCTCGGCAGGGTACATCAAGATCGATACACTCAGCATTGCATTTGCCCGTCACCCAATCATGTGTCTTTGAAAACGCTGCCACGCGGTACAGTGCTATATTCCTTTCCGGGTTCGTGGGTCGATCATGTTTCCGACATCGACTTTAAACGATAAAAAACGAGGTAAACGCGTTCGCTCGATAAATAACGAGGTACCGCGGCCTCCGGAACGGCGCTGGGAACGGAGTTTGGGATTCTTGAAGTTGCAAAAGTTCGGAAATAGCAGAAATCCCCTGTGCTTTTTGACCCCCTGACCCCGCCGATCTGCGTGAGGTGTGGCACGGAATACCAGAAATGTGTCAAATCCCCTGTGTTTTTGGACCCTGACCCCGCCGATCTGCGTGAGGGGTGGCGCGGAATTCCAGAAATGTGGCAAATCCCCTGTGTGTTTGGACCCTGACCCCGCCGATCTGCGTGAGGGGTGGCGCGGAATTCCAGAAATGTGGCAAATCCCCTGTGTTTTCGGATCCTGACCCCGCCGACCTGCGTGAGGGGTGGCACCGAATTTCAGAAATGTGGCAAGTCCCATGTGTTTTCGGACCTTGACTTCGCCCAGGAGGGCCCAGGAGCTCCAGGAGAGCCCAGGAGAGCCCAGGAGGGCCCAGGAGAGCCCAGGAGGGCCCAGGAGGACCCAGGAGGCTCCAAGAGGCACCAGGGGGCCCAAGGAGGGCCCAGGAGAAGCTCCAGGAGGCTCCAGGAGAGCCCAGGAGGGCCCAAGAGGTCCAAGGAAGACCCAGGAGGGCACAGGAGCCCTTACGAGGGATCGTGGCCCTGGGAGCGCTGACGTAGCGTAATTTACGAGGGATCGTGGCCCTGGGAGCGCGGGTGTAGTGTAATTTTGTTCCGGGCCGATGACGGCAATCATCGGGGGGGGGGCCGATGACGTCACATTTCGCGCCGGCGGCGTCTGGGCATGCCTAGGAATCACCGAGGACGGGTAGCAGCAGCATGTCGGTGGCGATCTGCACCACAACGCCTGTGTACATAGTGCCTGCGTGCACCACAGCGCCTGTGTACACCACGCCGCCGATGTACACCACAGCGCCCGCGTGCATCACAGCGCCAGTGTGTGCCACAGTGCCTGCTGGCACCACAGCGCTTGTGTACACCACAGCGCCTGCGTACACCACATCAGCCGTGTGCAACACAGCACCAGTGTAACCACAATGCCTGCGTGCAGTCAGCACGGCACCAGTGAATAGACCAGTCTGCGGTGCACGCTGAGACGCGCACGTGCGCTGTAGTGCCGACCCGCACGACAGGGGGGAAGGGTGAGGGAGGAGGTGGAGGAGGACGAGGAGGAGGAGGACGATGAGGAGGAGGAGGCGGAGGTGGAGGAGGGAGGAGGGAAAAACATCGCATTTCATTATCGGCTCTTCCCTGGCGTGGCGTTTCGCTGTCCGCAACAGATCCTCACCGACATGCTCCTTCTACCTGTCCTGTGCACGCAGGCACTCTGGTGTGCACCAGCTCTGCGTTGCACTCGCGTGCTGTGGCGTAGACAGGCGCTGTGGTGTGCACAGGCGCTGCGGTGCACGTAAGCATTGTGGTGTAGTCAGGCGCTGTGTTGCACATGTCTGCTGCGGTGTACACATTCGCTGTGGTGTACACCAGCGCTGTGGTGCACGCAAGCACTGTGGTGTACACAGGCGCTGCGTTGCACACGGCTGTTGCGGTGTACGCAGGCGCTGTGGTGTACACAAGCGCTGTGGTCCACAACGCTATATAGAGCACAGTCGCGGCATGGCACATCGCAGTTCAGCACGGCGTAGCACAGCACAGTCCTCGGCACAGTACATCATCATCGATACATTCAGCATTGCATGTGCCCGTCGCCCAATCTGGTGTCTTTGAAATGTTGCAATGCCTTGCATTTCTATGTTTCTTTCCGGGTTCGTGGGTCGATCATGTTCTGCCCTCCGTAGAGGTTGGGGCGATTCCAAACTGAGTTTCGTAGCAGGCGGCGGAAGAAGATCCGCAAATTTGTTAGCACGTTTCAACCAGTATCGCGGTACAGTTTTGCACCGCGCCTAGGACAGTTTTGCACCACGCCAGCGTTATGCACCGCGCCAGGGGGGCGTCTTGCACCGCCTTGGGTGCCGTTTTCTATCGCGTCGGAGGCTGTTTTGTATCGCCAGGGCCTGCGCCGGGAGCCGTTTGTACCGCGCTGGGAGTGCGTTTTGCTCCGCGCTGTGGGCCGTTTTGCACCGCACCGGGGGCCGCGCTGCCATGCCCAGGGGCCGCTTTGCCCCGCGCGGGGGACCGTTTTGCATCGCGCTGGGGGCCGTTCTGCACCGCGCCCAGGGGCTGGGGCTGTTTTGCACCACGTCCGGGTCCCGGGTCCCAGGTGCGCCATTCTGCAGTGCGCCAGGACCCGCTTTGGATGTGATTTGCCATACTTCCTACTGAGAACTCAGCTGTGTTTTGAGATTAACCACGCACGCAGTTCAAATGAGCTTGGGGTCTTGAATGATCGCCTGCCGCGCTTGCCATTGGAAGGCTGATTCGCTCACTCCACGGTTGCCCTGCCCAACCGGTGGTGGGGAAGACAACGACCGCGACGAGAGAGGGAGGATCGAGAGAGAGAGAGAGAGATCAAAAAAAAGTGCTCGCTGCCCGTCAAGAGTCAAGAGGGCCCAAACGCTTCGTTCACCCCGAAGTGCAATGAGAGGCTCTCTCAGAGCAGCTACACGCAACGATTATGTTACGAACCACGGCACCTGGCACGCTCCAGCGACATCATTGCGGGGGCGCGCTGGACTCATGCACTCATGCGAGAGAATCGCGCTGAAGAGCACTGATGCAAGAGCACGTTCGGTGATTCCGATGGCTCCAAGCGGGCTGCCGCGAAGAAAAGTAAGTCGGGGGAGCTCTTTCCCTTCCCATCGGTGCTGCGTTTTTCCCGAAAGGGCGGGGGCCCAGGGTTCTCTTTTAGAGGTTTACCCCCAGAATCGACTCGAAGGAGGCCAGCGGAATTATTGCGCGATAAATGACGAGTTTGAAGGAGGCCGGCGGAATTATGTTTGAGGATGTCTCGAGCGAAACGCTTGTTTTTCAGAATGTGTTGAGGATGTCTCGAGCGAAACGCTGGTTTTGCAGAGTTGGGGGGATGTCTCGAGCGAAACGCTTGTGTTTCAGAATTTGTTGAGGATGTCTCGAGCGAAACGCTGGTTTGGCAGAGTTGGGATATCTAACATGGCGTCGGGCCCAACACCGAATTATAAGGGAACGCACGGGGGGCCGAAAAGCGCTACCCGAACACAACCCAATACATAAAAGTTAGGGTTTCTTGCTCTGAACAGCGGGTTGCGCTTTGGGGGCCTCTCCAGGGAAGACGTTGCGAGGATGTCTCGAGCGGGAGCGCGAATTCAGCGTATCCAGGTCACGCAGGGGGGTATCTAGCATGGCTGTCCCGAGCTGTAACCACGTGTTTTTTCATGCTGAGACCTCCCAGGGAGATCTCTAACATGATTGTCCCGAACTGGAACCACGTGTTTTTATGTGTCCAGGCCACCCAGGGGGTATCTAACATGTTAGTGCGAAGTATGCGTGCAGACGGGCACGGGATTGAGGGGCCCAGCGAGATCGACTTCTCCATTCTATCATTCCATTATACTATTGCTCAAGTCTTGAAAGGTTCGCTCGCATGGGCCTCGCGCGCGGCCCCCTTTCAGCGATCGCGGCCGGGGTCATCCACGGGCTGGTGGCGCTTGGAGCCTGGCGGGTTGCGCCCCCGCCGGTGTGCCCTCGGCCCGTCTGCCCGGCGGCCCATTGCCCCTCGCCCGCGGGGCTCGGCCCGCCTGGCGGGGATCCGCCCGCGGGGCCTGCGGCTCTCTTGGCTGAGCTGCCCGAGGAGCTGGCGGAGGTTCGCGCTGCGGCAGCGCGATTGGACGACCGCTTCGCTGTGCTGCAGGCGACGGCGGACGCGGTGACGAGCTTCTGGCCCCTGATCTGGGTGCTGATTTGGGGGCTCGTGAAGGACACCCTCGACAGGATCCGCCAGGCCCTCGCTCGCCGCCGCGATGCTGTCCGCGAGGAGGTACCAGCTCTTCGCGGCGGACGGGAGCGTCGTGGAGGAGCCGGCTTTTATGAGTGAGATGAGGCCAGGCCGCCGTTTTGCCCTGTGGTATTCAGATGATACATACTGGCACGAGAGAGTTGCCCTGGCGTATGTGCGACCAGGAGTGTGGGTCATCACCACCCCGGACGGCGACAGGTATCCCGAGAACTTGCGATGCCGTCGGGGTACCAGCGGCGCGGTTCAGGCGGTTCTGGTGGATCCAGGGCAGCCCGTTCTGGATCGCATGCGCGGGCGCTTCTACCGTTTCAAGGACCCGCTGGAGCCCTCGGACTTGGTGGAGCAGGTCAAGATGGCCGAGGCGGAGAGCTACGCTATCACGCGCCGTGCTCCTGCGCCGCCGGCCGCCATCATGATGTGGGACGGCACGGACGTGGAGTACGAGCCCCTGATGGCCTCGGAGGGCGTCCAGCTGGTGCCGCTTGGCGGTGGCGGAGCGCCTGTCCACGGTGAGGAGCCGGCGCCGGCCCCCTTGCCGCCGCCTGAGCTGCCGCCAGATGCGACCTGGCTCATCGTGGACCCGCACCATCCCGACTTCGGCCGAGAGCGGCATCCTGGTCCGGATGCGCCCCGAGCGGGAGAGTACGCGATCGCGCTTGACGCGCGGAGGAGGCCAGCACCCGTCCGACAGGTCGCGCTGGCGGACGTTGAGACGTTCATGGCATCGGCGCGGACAGGGATCGCCAAGATCCTGGAGGACGAGGCCGGCCCAGTCACGGGGCATCTGGAGGAGCGGCTTCACCACGCGCTGGATGGCGGCACGAAAACGCCCCCCAGCGTCGAGGACGTGAGGACGTTGACGGTTGACTACGATGAACACGGAGAACGATACAAGGAGTGGAGATCCGTATGTGCCGAGATCTCGTATAGCCATTTTGGCGACTGGGATAAGCACCACGAGGGGCCCGCCACCACGTTGGCCTTGTTCAAGAACATTCAGAGACAAGGCGGTGACCCTCGGTTGTGGTACGCCAGCTGGCGTCGCGAGGCCGGCGTCAGCCCGCCGGAGAGAACGGGCATCGAGATGAAGCTCTTGACCGATATACTGTGCCTCAGTGGCTGCTACGACCAGTTGAGTGGTCCCTCGCTCGCGTGCACCGAGACCGTAGCTCGCCGTGCATGTCAGATCATCGAGGCCTACTCGACGGGCGTGCCTGGTCGCGCCAACTGGGAGGGCGCGAAGCATTTCACCCCGGTGGCTTCAGCAACATCTGTGGCCCCTGCTGAGCCACGTTCCCACGCGCACCGCTGGGCCAAGGAGGAGATGGAGATCGAGAGCATGCGGGTGCGCACGCGGGGCCTGCAGCCGCCTGGAGGGCCAGAGGCGGCGCCGCCTGGCGCGCCCGTCAACCCGAAGGGCACCCCGAAGGGCGGCGGTCGAGGCCGTGGCCAGCCTGTGCCGGGAGCTGGCCAGGAGGGCGGCGGGAAGGTGCCCCTGGCGCCACAGGGGCGAGTTACTGGGCCAGCGGCGAGGGTGGTCGACTCGACGCTGGAGGCCCAGACCAGGCGGTGTCCGATGAGCGAGTGAAGCGCGTCAGCACGCTGCCTCTTTTTACAATTACTCAATATGAAAATACTTTCCCTCTTCCCCTGATGGCGTCCGGGCGACGGCCGCGCACCCTCCGCGCATTGTTTTCTACACACAGGATGCCCGGGAAATCCCGGGAAACGACTCTCGCTGAGGCGCCGGCGTCATTTTTGTCCCGAAATGCTGCTCTCGTTGAGGCGCCGGCCTCATTTCTGCCCCCGAATTGTTCCGAATCGTGCCCCCGCTGCAGCGTGGGCCTCATTTTCGGATCGGTGTTTGGCCTCCGTCGTTCAGGATGGCGTTCTCGCCCCAGCGCGGGCCTTTTCTCGCGCGCCCATCCGCCCGCCACCACCGCGCCGCACCGCCACCACCACCACCACCACCACCACACCACCACCAGCACCAGCACCACACACCACCACCACCAGCACCACCACCACCACCACCACCACCACCACCACCACCACCACCACCACCACGACAACCACGCACACACGCACGCACGCACGCACGTGCACCACCACCCACTACGCACGCGCGCGCGGAGCCACAGGTCCGCTACGACACGCGTCCGCGGATAGAGAAAATCAGCGCCATGGTAAGGGATGGGAGGGAGGGGTAGGACGTCAGATATGACGCGAGCGCACCTAGCTTGCCTCTTCCCCTCTCCCAGCTGCCGCCCATGCCGAGTGGACGTGGCCGACAGGCGACAGGCCTGCGAGGCCATTTGCGACGTCTAAATGCGGATGTCAATGCAACTTTGAAGGCTTTGAATTGGATGGCGGGTGACCGACACAAGGCCTCCCATGGGCCCCCAGTCACCTCAGAGCAGGCCAGTGTGCAGGCGCGCGTCCGGGACAGGATTTCGCCCCTTTTGAGTTCCGGCGTTGCGACCCCTGGCCAGCGAGCGGCTTTCCTCGAGCTGCTGCACGGCCGGGCTGTGCATGATACAGAGCCCGGTGGACACAACCTTGCCAGTTTCTCCAACGTTGCCTCTGTGAGCCTTCCTGACAACCTCGAGGGCCCCCCGATGGTGCAAGATGTTGTTGGCCCAGAGGCGAGCCAGTTTTTGGAGCAGAACTACGAGCGCATGCTGCGCCCTCTCTCGGATTTTTTGGAGCGACAGGAGTCGCTGCCCCCTATAAGGCCCTACTGGGACCCTGTGCTGGCTCGTAGTCGTCGCAAGTTTCTGCGGCTCATGCGAGCCCTCCTTAAGGTTGGTCTGGCGATGCTGCTGCCTGCTGGATCAGCCCAGGAGCATGTAGGCATGTTTTTTGTAAAGAATGCAGGAAAAAGCAAAAGCCGTCTGATAATAGACGCACGACGTGCGAATCGCCGTTTCGCAGAGCCCCCTGGAGTTCACCTTTGTTCTAGTGAGAGCCTCGCAAGGATTGACGTCGTTTTGCCAGGCTCCGTTTCCAGTTTCTCTCCCGAACAGCTCACTGGCGCCCAGATGTCTCTGGGGCTGGCGGATGTGAAAGACGCGTTCCATCGTTTCCGTATTCCGAGTGGTCTGGCCAGTTACTTTGGGTTAGGATCGGCTACGGCGGGGGAGCTGAGCGTCGTTGGACAGAACATTGATGGGGTCCTCTTGGGCGTTGACGACCAGGTCGATATCTGCTGGGCATCTTTGCCGATGGGCCTCTCTTGGTCTCTGTACTTCTGCCAGCAAGCGGGTGAACAACGCATGAAAAGCGCCCCAGGGCTCACGACCTCGACCCTCCTCCAGGACCGCGGGGCGCCAGGGATTTTTCGGTTCTCGGAGCGCTTCGACCCGTCTACTGGGACCTCTGCGGTGGAGGGTTCGGGGATCTGCCACTATATCTACGTGGACAACCTGGGTGTGATTAGCTGCGACCCTGTCAGCACTTCGTCGACGTTGTCGGACGCCTCGGATCGGTTCGAGAAAGTTGGCCTGAGGACCCACGAGCACGAGGTGACCTCAGGCAAGTCGAAGGCTCTGGGGACTCACTTGGATCTGGAGGGCTTTCGCGTGTCCCTCTCGCCTGCCCGTCTCTGGAAGGTTCGACAAGGGGTGCTGTACGCCTTGAGGTGCCAGAAACTATCCAGACGCGCGTGGGAGGTGCTGCTTGGTCACCTCACGTTCTGCGCCCTAATCAACAGGAACATGATGAGCGTGTTAAGGAGCATCTACGCATTCATTAACAAACGTCCCACAGCGTTGTGGGAGACCGCCCGACAGGAGATGACCGCCGCCGCGCCCTTGCTGTTCGTGATGGATGCCTCTTGGACTCTCCCCTGGGCCCCTAGCGTGGTGGCGACAGACGCGTCTGAGGAGGGGGTCGGGGCTACCGTGTCTTATTGGGCCCCTGACAAGGTGGCTCAGGCGGGGGGGATCATGGAGAGGAGACGCATCAAGAGACTTCCTGGGGTTTCGGCGCGGGAAAGATTTTTCGGCAGCTTGGAGGATCTTGGATCGGATGGGGAGGGGCCCGATGACGATCAGCCCTACTTGGTGGACTCCAATTTCCCCGAGGTCCCACACAAGCAGCTCTCCAAGGCCAATTGGGACACCCTCTTAGCAGGTCCCTGGAAGTACTTGGACGAGGGCATCTATACCCTCGAGTCGCGGGCCCTCCTTCTGGGCTTCCAGGCGGTGGTCAGTGCCCATCATGTTCGTGATGCTAGATTGTTGTTCTTGGTCGATAACATGGGAGTCTGCCTGTCTTTCGCACGAGGTCGTACCACGGACTTCCGCTCTTTGATGTGCATGCGGAAGATGGGGGCCTGGTGTCTCGGTTTGGGTCTTCGTGTACATTTTCGTTGGATACCCTCTGAATGGAATTCAGCAGACAAACCATCACGAGCTTTCACAGTAGAACATGGTGGCTCTTCAGATTTCCCTGTTGGTGTTTATCATACTCCAGTCGAGCCAGATTCCGACGAACGCAGCAAGACTGATGCTTCGGGAAGGGCCTCCGAAGGCCAAGCTCCGCCCGAAGGCCAGGCTGGCCGGTCAGCCCTCGGGGTCAGTGTCCGCCCCAGCTCCCCCGACATCTTCGGGAGCGCTGGTGCCGGTGGCGAGCCCTCCGTTGGCGAGCGCAGGCCAGGCTGCTGGCCCCGGGCGGCGAGCTGTCTTCACGACTGGCGACAGCCGACCGCGCGCCGCCGGCGGACAGACCTCTGGGCAACAGCTCAGACACAGAGGCGACGGAGGTGGACAGGACCAGCGACAAGACATCCGACACCGATCGGATCGTGGTCAGACCTCGGCGCCGCGCTCGCAACCTGGAGCTCCCTCGACCGAAGCGGCCCCGAGTTCCAGTGGGACCACATCGGCTTCAGGGACTCGGACTGCTGCCCTTGGAGTCCAACGCGGTGATGGCCACCACGGAGAACCAGTGCCACGAGCTGGTGACTCTATGGAGGTCCAACGCACGCGACCTCGGCGAGCCGCTCGGCGAGGCTGCCTAGGTGGACGCCTCAGTGGCGCGGCAGCTTCAAGACTTCTTCGACCAGGGAGAGAACGTCAGCAAGGGCGAGAAGCTCGTGGCTGGTCTGGAGCACTTCCTGCCAGAGTTTGGCCGACATGGAGGGCTTCACCTCTCACGGAGCTACCGCGCCCTCCGGGGCTGGAGGGGCCGGTGCCCACCTCGGTCGCGTCGCCCCCTCGCATTTTGCATCTGGGCGGCGATCATCTGGGAGTTCTGCCGGGGCAACCTCTGGAACATGGCGGTCTACATTCTGTTTATGCTGGTGACGTACATACGGCCGTCGGAGCCGCTGAAGCTGCTGAAGGAGGACCTGCTCGCCCCCGCCCACGGCCTCTCTGCCTCATGGATCTGCTTTGCTTTTCGCCAAGAGCGGGGTCAGTCTTCGAAGACCTACGCCACGGCCGAGAGCATCGAGCTCAGTTGCCAGTGGGCCCCTTTCCTTGCGACCGTGGTGGCTGCCCTCAAGCGCGGCCGCCCGAAGGAGAAGGTTTTCAGTTTCCTCCACAGCTCGTACACGCGCCAGTTCAAGACAGTGCGTCGACGGCTCGGACTAACTGCGGTGCCATATCAGGCAAGGCACTCAGGCGCCTCCATCGACGCCGCAATGAAGTAGAGGACGAGAGCCGAGAGAAAGGCTCGCGGCCGATGGAAGGCGGACGAGTCAGTGCTCAGGCACGACAGCAAGGCCAAGATAGTCGAGAGTGTCGACAAGCTGCCCGACTCGTTGGCGTCTCACGTCAGAATGTGCGAACTCCGACTGGGGGACCTTTTGTGCGGCCAGATCGACCCCTCGGCCATCGCACTGCCCGACATCCCGAGCTCGGCCCCAGAGAAGCGACACCGTACCTAGCCGACCTGTTTGGAGGCACAGGAGGCGTTGGGCGAGCCGCGGGGCGATACGGCATTCGCGCGTGGATGTGGGATATCTCAGTTTCTAAATCTTTGGATCTGACAGATCTGAAGAATATCGATTTGCTTCGCTCAGAGGCTGCGGCAGGACGAATGGTTGCTGTCATGATAGCCATTGAGTGTCGGTCTTGGGGCATCGCTCGCCACAGGACGAATGTAATTCGATCTCAAGAGGAGCCCCGGGGCGTTGCCAGACCAGTCAAGCCTTTCTCGGATAACGACACCAAATCTTTACAGAGTGGTAACCTCCAGGCCCGACGAGTTCTCCGACTACTTAGAACTATACATGTATTGGGTATCCTTTGGGCTATTGAGAACCTTCATACAAGTCTCCTGTGGCACACCCCAGAGCTCAAATACTTCGAAAAGGACCCGAAGGTGCATGTGAAGATAGTTGACCAGTGTGCCTTTGGAACTGCCTGGCGCAAGCGTACTCGTGTCATGTTCGGAAACTGCGACGAGATAGATGTCTCCCTGTGTGATCAGTACGTTTGTGCCGGCCGAGGCGTGTGCCAGTTTTCAAAGAAACGTCACGTCGAACTCGAAGGACGAAAGATGACCTCGAAAGCCCAGGTTTACCCACCCAAGTGTTCCCACCTCCTGGCCAAGATCTTGTGCAGAGGTTATGTGTATGGCCGCGCTGTCTATCCATCAACTCGTAAGCTCACATCCACTTGGGAGGACGATTCGGGAGACGAGGCAGTCAGTTGTTCAGGAGTATAGACTCCAAAGCCTTACCGTTCCGAGAGAGCCAGCGCGTGATGACGGTGGCTGAGTTGATGAGACACAATGCTGACAAAAAGAGAGTGCAGGTCCCCCATGTTAATGCGAAGTATGCCTGCAGACGGGCACGGGATTGAGGGGCCCAGCGAGATCGACTTCTCCATTCTATCATTCCATTATACTATTGCTCAAGTCTCCCGCCCCCCTCTCCCTCTCGCTTCTGTGCCGATCTCGTTTCTGACCTACGTCGCCTCCGAGACGAGGCAGTCAGTTGTTCAGGAGTATAGACTCCAAAGCCTTGCCGTTCCGAGAGAGCCAGCGCGTGATGACGGTGGCTGAGTTGATGAGACACAATGCTGACAAAAAGAGAGTGCAGGTCCCTCATGTTAATGCGAAGTATGCCTGCAGACGGGCACGGGATTGAGGGGCCCCGCGAGATCGACTTCTCCATTCTATCATTCCATTATACGATTGCTCAAGTCTCCCGCCCCCCCTCTCCCTCTCGCTTCTGTGCCGATCTCGTTTCTGACCTACGTCGCCTCCGAGACGAGGCAGTCAGTTGTTCAGGAGTATAGACTCCAAAGCCTTGCCGTTCCGAGAGAGCCAGCGCGTGGTGACGGTGGCTGAGTTGATGAGACACAATGCTGACAAAAAGAGAGTGCAGGTCCCTCATGGTTGTTCCGAGCTGGCACCGTGTTTTTACGTGTCCAGGCCACCAACGCGACGGTTGTCCCCAGCACGTTTGGTAGCGCGTCCGCTTGGCACGTCCCGTGGCACGTCCCCGTGGCACGTCCCTTGGCACGTCGCTTGGCGCGTCCTTTGGAACGTTCCGCGGCGCGTCTTCCTGGCAAGTTCCTGCCTGGCATGTGGACTATGTGCTCAGGCAGCTCGAGCTTAAGATCCAGATCAGTTCGGTCAGGATTCGGATACAACGGAGGACTCGATCCACAACACTATAGAGCACAGTCGCGGCATGGCACATCGCAGTTCAGCACGGCTCAGCACAGCACAGCCCTCGGCACGGTACATCAAGATCGATACACTCACTCAGCATTGCAATTTGGCACGTTCCGTGGCGCGTCCTGTGGCGAGTCCCCCTGGCCTTCGCGCGGCGCGTCCCCTGGCTCGTCCCGTGGCACGTCCATTGGCACGTTCCGTAGCGCGTCCCCTTGGCACGTCCCGCGGTGTGGCCCCATGGCACGTCCCATGGCACGTCGCCTGGCGCGTCCCTTGGAACTTTCCGCGGCGCGTCTTCCTAGCATGCCCCCGTGTGAGTTAGCTTTAGGGCAGCTACTATGTGCTCAGGCAGCTCGAGCTTAAGATTCTGATCAGTTCGGTCAGGACCCGGATGCAAAGGAGGACTCGATCCACAACGCTATAGAGCGCAATCGTCACGTGGCACATCGCAGTTCAGCAAGGCGCAGCACAGCCCTGCCTTCGGCACGGTACATCAAGATCGATACATTCAGCATTGCAACTTGGCGCGTTCCTTGTCACGTTCCATGGCGCGTCCCGTGGCGAGTCCCCCTGGCACGTCGCGCGGCGTGTCCCCTGGCACGTCCCATGGCACGTCCATTGGCACGTTCCGTAGCGCGTCCCTTTGGCACGTCCCGCGGTGCGTCCCCGTGGCACGTCCCCTGGCACCTCGCTTGGCGCGTCCATTGGAACGTTCCGCGGCGCGTCCTCCTGGCATGTTCCCCTATCAATCAGCTCTGGGGCAGCTACATTGTGCTCGGACAGCTCGAGCTTAAGATCCAGATCAGTTCGGTCAGGACTCGGATGCAACGGAGGACTCGATCCACAACACTATAGAGCACAATCGCGGAATGGCACATCGCAGTTCAGCACGGCTCAGCACAGCACAGCCCTGGGCACGGTACATCAAGATCGATACATTCAGCATTGCAACCTGGCACGTTCCATGGCGCGTCCCGTGGCGAGTCCCCCTGGCACGTCGCGCGGCGCGTCCCTTGGCACGTCCCGTGGCACGTCCATTGGCACGTTCCGTAGCGCGTCCCTTTGGCACGTCCCGCGGTGCGTCCCCGCGGCACGTCCCCTGGCACGTCGCCCGGCGCGTCCCTTGGGACGTTCCGCGGCGCGTCCTCCTTGCATGTTCCCTTGCCAATCAGCTCTGGGGCAGCTACCAGTTATGTGCTCAGGCAGCTCGAGCTTAAGATCCAGATCAGTTCGGTCAGGACTCGGATGCAAAGGAGGACTCGACCTACAACGCTATAGAGCACAATCGTGGCATGGCACATCGCAATTCAGCACAGCGCTGCACAGCACAGCCCTCGTCACGGTACATCAAGATCGATACACCAAGCATTACATTTGCCCGTCGCCCAATCAGGAATGTTTGAAACGTTGCCATGTCTTACATTTCGATATTCCTTTCCGGGTTCGTGGGTCGATCATGTTACCCAGGTTCTTCGCGCTCGTGCTGATCATGCGGGCCATGTTCGACCCCGCAATGCTATCGTTGGAGCGTTCTGGAAGCCGTGATTGGCGAACTAATAGTTGCGTGTTGCCGCTCTTGGAGAGCCTCTCGTTGCATTTCGGGGTGAGCAAAACGTTTGAACCCTCTTGACGGGCTACGAGTTTCCTCGCTCCTTCCCTTCCTCGTCGCGGTCGTCGTCTCCCACCCTCGGTTGGACAGGGCATTGCGCCGCGCGCAAACAAGCGTTCCGACGGCAAGCGCGCCAGGCTATCGTGTCGACAACGAAACCATTTGAAATGCGCGCGCGACCATTCTCAAAACCACCATGAATCATGTTCAGTGTCAGCACCACGCGGCCCCCACATGTCCCAGAACATCATGTACCACTGTCATGCTTCTTAAACTGTTCCCCGACAGGCCCGTGCACATATCCACCCCTCAGGCCCCCTCCCTGTGCTTCCCCAGCGGAGGGCCTCCCAGCCGAGGCGTGTCTGTGCCGCGTTGGGAGCCGTTTTGCACCGCGCTTGGGGCGTGTGTTGCTCCGCGTTTTGCGCCATGCTGGGGGTTATTTGAAACGCGCCGGAGCTACTTTGTTTTTTTTCGAGCTGGGGGCCGTTATGCATCGCAGCGGGGAAACCTGGAGGGGGGTTCGGCGCGAAGCCTTGGGAAGGGCCTGAAGGGGCCCTGGCGGGGGGGCTAGGGGGCCTTGGAAAATAGTATTGGTTCTGAGTAAGAAGCGTGGCGGGCCTCCGGCGCGGTGCAACAGCTCCCGGGCGCGATGCAAAACGGCCCCAGCGCAACGCAAAACGGCCCCCAGCGCGGAGCAGAAGGCCCTATGCGCGGTGAAAACGCGCCGCTCGCGCCAGCATGCACGGTGCAAAACACCCCCCGGCACATTGCAAAACGAACCCCCCTGGCGCCGTGCACAACGCGCCCGGGCGCGGTGCACTGGCACGATCAAAACAGCCCCCAGCGCAGAGCAAGACGGCGCTCAGGCGCAGAGCAGAACGGGCCCTGCGGCCCCAGCGCGGTATGATATGAAACGGCCCTTGGCACAGTTGCAAAACGGCCTCCAGGCGCAGGGCAAAATTGCTCCCAGTGCGTTACATAAACGGCGCCTAGGCGCGGTGCCTGCTCCCGGGGCGGTGCAAACAGCCCCGGGCGCGGTGCAAAACGGCCCCTGGGCGCGGTACCAAAAATTATCCTGGCGAAGGACCCAACCATATGCAGTTGTGAGTAACGCGTTGTGGGTGCCGCTTTCGGGGAAACTCCCTATGGGGCCACGAAACGCGTGAGGGACGTGCCGTAATGGGTGGGGGAGACGCATGCGGGCGGTGCCATTGGGGCCTTCGGTGGGGTCCCCTATGGGCTACGAAACGCTGTCCTGGGTGTGGCTGACGCATGCGGGCGGTGCCCCTCGCTGGAGCTCCAAATGAGGCCACGAAACGCGGGCGGTGCCGCTGTGGTCTTTTCTGTGGAGCTCCCTACGGGACCACGAAACGCTGCACTGGGTGGTGGCCGACGCATGCGGGCGGTGCCATTGGGACCTTCGGTGGAGCTCCTTGTGGGGCCACGGGAAGAGGGGACGCATGCAGGCGTTGCCACTGGGGCGCTCGGTGGCCACTGGAGCTCCCTACGGGGCCACGAGACGCTGTACCGGGTGGGGGGGACGCATGCGGGCGATGCCACTGGGGCCTGGTGGAGATCCCAATCAATGGGGGCACGAAATGCTGTACTGGGTGGTGGACGACGCACGCGGGCCGTGCCAGTGGGGTCGTTCTGTGGAGCTCCTTATGGGGCCACGAAACGCTGTACTGGGCGTGGCGGACGCATGTGGCCACCCCCACTGGGGCCGCAGGTGGAGCTCCCGATGGGGGCCACGAAACGCTGTACTGGGTGTGGCGTACGCATGTGGCCACCTTGGGTGGAGCTCCCTATGGGGCCACGAAACGCTGTACTGGGCGCGGCGGACGCATGTGGCCACCCCCCCACTGGGGCCTTACGTGGAGTTCCCTATGGGGCTTACTTAGTGGTGGACGACACATGCGGGCGGTGCCACTGGGGTCGTTCTGTAGAGCTCCCTATGGGGCCACGAAACGCTGTATTGGGTGTGGCGGACGCATGTGGCCACCCCCACTGGGGCCGCAGGTGGAGCTCCGTATGGGGCCACGAAACGCTGTACTGGGTGTGGCGGACGCATGTGGTTGGACACATGTGGCCACCCCCACTGGGGCCGCAGGTGGAACTCCCTATGGGGCCACGAAACGCTGTACTGGGTATGGCGGACGCATGTGGCCAGCCCCACTGGGGCCGCAGGTGGAGCCCCCTATGGGGCCACGAAGCGCTGTTCTGGGTGGGTGACACGCATGGAGGATGGAGGAGGGGGAGGAGGGAGGAGGGGGAGGAGAGGAGAGGAGAGGAGGGACGCGGGGACCGTCTCTTCAAAGCGAGGACCCAACACCACAGGATGGTTGGGAATCAGTTCTTGGGCGCGGTAAGAGACAGCCCCCGGCGCAATACCAAACCAGGGAAATATTGTTTGGAACTCATTTTCTGCGAATTCGAATTGGAATCAGCCCAACCCAGAGGTCCAGGGCGTGAGCGCCATTGTAAATTCCGCTAACGAGCACCTGGTGGGCACGCAGCTGCCGTACATAAACTTGGACGGCAGCGGGGGCTGCGTCTTTGAGTGCGTGGACAGGTCCGTGCACCTGGCCGCCGGGCCAAAGCTTCACAAGGCTTGCATGGCGTTCGAGGAGGTCGACACCGCCAGCCCCAGCTGGAGGGAAAGAACACGAGGACCATGACCAAGACTGAACGCGAAAAACTACGGCGTCGATCTCGGTAATCCTCCATACTGGCCGCTGTCCATTAGCGCATCATCCTTGCGAATCGGCGACGGTCGGCATGGCTCATTACTCATGAAGATAGGCGTCGGCAAGATCCCGCGACATCTTGGTCATGATCATCGGGCTTCATCCCTCGTCCGGCGGCGACCCCAAGTGGGGCGGAATCCGTTGTCCTGCTGGGGAGGCGCGGGTCACGCCCGCCTTCGGCTTGCCGCACTGCGGGGCCATCGTGCACGTGGTCGGCCCCGCGTGGCCTGGCGACGCCAGCGAGCTGCGCGACGCCTACGGCGCCGGCCTGCGAGCGGCCCTGGCCTACGAGGCCGCCCCCATCCGGTCGTTGGCCACGCCAGCGCTGTCCAGCGGCGTGCACCAATGGCCGCGCGACATGGCGGGTTCCAGGAAGGGCCTCGCCTTCGAGGATCGAAGGCGTTGACGTCTCTTCCTCGGCAGAAGGTCGGGGGAAGCCGGCGGAAGTTAAACAAGGCCGCTTCTGCCGGCGGAAGCCGGCGGAAGGCCATTAAAGGCCAGCGGAATGAAAAGATGCGGCCCCAAGAGATGGCAATATTGCGAAGGCCTTACGGCCGGTGCCGCCGACCCTGGAGGGCGACCTGGGAGCCTCTTGGGGCGTCCTGGGAGCCTCTCGGGGCTGAAGGGTCGAAATGTCCGTTCGGGTGAACCATCTGGGCAATCTCTTGGAGCCGTCTTGGGGGTCTGTTGGGCGCGGCTCGGGCGTGGCTCGGGCGCGGCTCGGGCGCGGTCCGAGCGCGGCTCGGGCGCGGCTCGGGCGCGGCTCGGCGGCGGCTCGGGCGGCTCGGGCGCGGCCCCGAAACAATAAAGAATCCCTACGTGCAGTACTTGCGGGGGGGGCGTCGTATCTGAGTGGCGCCCCCCCCCCGGGACCCTCCCCCGGGACCCCCCCGCTACCCCCCCCCCCCCTCCCGGCGGGGGAGGGATCAAAGGGAAGGGGCTTCCCTTCGACTCAAATACGACGTTGCCGAAGTTCATTTGGGCTGGCGCGCTTGAGCAGGGGCCCCTGCTGGGAAAGAGGACGGGAGTGGCGACGGGCCCACGGAAAGGGAGGCGCAAGGAAGGGGGACGACAGAGACGACGACCAACGAACAACGGGGATGACGTCTCGAACGGAAAAGCCCCTCACACACGCCGACAGGGTCGGCGGATTTTTAGGTTCAGGGTTTTCTGGGAACCCGCCACATGAGCTGGGCCGCTGCCGTGGAGGTCTTCGGCGACCACCTGCTGTCGTGCACGCCTGGCGCCCTCGAGCGCGTCGTGCTGGTGGCACTGGACGGCGCCAGCGCCGACGAGGCGGCCGAGTGTATCAGGCGCTGGGAGGCGGGAACACTGACGGAGGACGGACTGCTCTAGCACGCCGCGGCGGCGCGTGGCGGGCCGAACCCCTCGCCGATGCCGAGTGAAAAAAGCGAGAGAGGGCGAGTGTATCGGAGGAGAGGGTCAGAGAGATAGATAATCAGAGAGGGGGGGGGGGAAATCATGAAACAACAAAAAACACAACAACAACAACAACAACAACAACAACAACAACAACAACAACAACAACAACAACAATCAGTTTAAGACTGTTCGCCCTTATCTGCTCGAGTGTCCAATAACGCGTATTTCCCAAACCCTCGATACCCGCCCTCTTCGTCTTCGATCGAACCCCTTTTGGGGGGTATACCTTTCTTCCATGCAAGCCGGGCCACGGCAAGCGGCGGGGCGGCCGCGGACCGTCGGCCTTGCCAGCGGCAGCGCTGACCGGCAGGGCGGCCGCGGACCGTCGACCCGACCCCAAGAAGGACGGACAAGGGACCGGCCGCGACGACGACGACGACGACGACGACGACGACGACGACGACGACGGCGGCGACGGCGACGACGAGCGAAAGCGAGAGCGAGAGAGAACGACAGCAGGGCCACGAAGGACACGAAGTAGGCCACGAAGGGCGACAGCGGGGACACGAAGGGATTGCGTATGGGGCCACGAAGCGCGCGAACGAGCGGGGGCCATGAAGGGCAGATAATGCGGGGCCACATCAGGCAACAATGGGGCCACTGAGGGCAGCAACTGGGCCACGTAGGACAGTGAGGGGGCCACAAACGGCGACAGCGGGGCCACGAAGGGCATGCACATGGGGCCACAACGGGCCCGAGTCTTGGGTGCCTCGGTGTCGGGAGCGCGGCGCTTAAGCGAATTGCATGAAATTCCAACGCAAGGGCGCTACTTTTCAGTAAATTCCACTCAAGTCTCCAGCGAGAGCGCGACTCCAGAGCGCCGGGAAAGCGATTCCTTAATAAATTGTCAGGAAATCCCAAGCGAGAGCGCGACTCCTGCATAAAATGCGAGGAAGTCTCGGGCGGGAGTGGGGGTCCTGGCTAAATTGTGAGGAGATCTCAAGCAGGAGCCGTTGTTGTTGTAACCCGGGGGCCAGGGGCCCAGTTTGAGCTCAAGATTTTTTTTCACAGAAAACAGGGTGCGAGTGTCGAGGGGCACATTTCGATTGAGAAAAACAATCTGCACCGGTGGGGGGGGATCAACAATAATTATTCTTCAGAAATGAAAGTTCCACAACAACAACAACGTGAGTACAGCGTTGTGGGTGCCGCTTTCGGTGGAGCTCCCTTTGGGGCCACGGAACACGTCACGGATGTGCCGTAATGGGTGGGGGAGACGCATGCGGGCGGTGCCATTGGGGCCTTCGGTGGTGCTCCCTATGGGCCACGAAACGCTGTACTGGGTGTGGCGGACGCATGTGGCCACCTCCTCTGGGGCCTTCGGGTGTGGCGGACGCATGTGGCCACACCCACTTGGGGCCGCAGGTGGAGCTCCATATGGGGCCACGAAACGCTGTACTGAGTGTGGCGGACGCATGTGGACACCCCCACTGAGGCCGCAGATGGGCCACGAAACGCTGTACTGGATATGGCGGACGCATGTGGCCACCCCCAGTTCTGCCGCAGGTGGAGTTCCCTTTGGGCCTACGAAGCGATTTTTTGTGTGTGGCGAACGCATCTGGACACCCTCACTGGGGCCTTAGGTGGAGTTCCCTATGGGGCCACGAAACGCTGTATTGGGTGTGGCGGACGCATGTGGCCACCCCCACTGGAGCCTTCGGTGGAGCTCCCTATGGGGCGACGAAACGTGTGAGAGGTGATGATAGTGGCGATGATGATGCTGATGATGGGGAGAGGGAGGAGGGTGTAGCGGGAAGGAGGAGACGCGGGGACCGTCTTTTCAAAACGAGGACCCAACGCCACAGGATGGCTGGGAAACAAAAGTTTGTGTGAATGAAGTCGGCGGGGGCTGCTTAGGAAGGGCGAGGATGAGGAGGGGTATTCTGCAAACTTGGGAGCAAGGGCCACTTTGGTTTTGGACGCGGATCAAGGCTCCTTAGGACCACTCCAGGAAGGGCTCGAGGTTCCTCAGGTTCCACGCCTGCGCTGGTAGCGCCAGCCCAATGAAGCTGGCTGCGCCTGCGCTTGCGCTACTGGCTCTGGCGGCAGCGCCAGCGTCGGCCAGCCGAGCCCGAGCCGCTGCCGAGGCCGCGGCCCGCGCGTGGCTCACCGCTCACGGCTTGCAGAACCCAGACGAGCTGGCGGAGCTCAGGTCGCAGAACCCAGAGGCTTACGCCATCGTGCAGGCGCTCCTCACCAAGCGCTCCCTGGGCCTGCTGGATCCGGCACACCCGAGTGCCTCCTTCAACGTGCCAGCAGCGGCGGCGCCGCCGCAAGCGAGCCCGCCGCAGGCCACGGCCGCCTCGGCGGCGCCGCCGCCGCAAGACGACTTGGCGGCAGTGGCCCCGCCAGCGCGAAAGAATTGGCTGGGTTGGCGCGCCCAGGACGCGGAGGCCAACGAGGAGACGGAAGTTCAGCGGGTGCTCGGCGAGGCTGCCCACCTCAGTGCTGGCGGCGGTGCGGTCCTCACGACGCCTGCAGCGCCTGCCTTGCCGGACCTCCCAGCGGCCCCGCAGGCAGTTGCCTTGCCAGACCTCCCGGCGGCCCCGCAGACGGTGGTGGCTGCGCTCACGTTTGATGCGCTCGAGCCCGCGGCGCTCCCGGCAGCCTCGACCACGCCGCTCGCGTCCCCGGCGCCGCAGGCTTTCCAGGTGCCGCTGCCGCGGGCGCCCCCGCTGGCGTCCCCGTCCATCGAAGCGGCGCTCGCGGCGGAGGCCTCCCCAGCGCGGGCGCATTGGGGACCGCCACGGGCCACTGCGCCGTCAGCGGTGCCGAGGGCGCCCCCTTCCATGGAGACGGCGCTCGCAGCGACGGCGGCACCAGCCCCTGCGCGCGGGGCACCAGCGCAGGCGCCGCAGCTGGCCTCGGGGGCACAGCCGCCACCAGAGGAGAACGCTTACCTCAGGGGCATTGACTTCGGGGCCGGCGCGCCACGGGTGGCCCCGAGGCCTCGGGCGTCTCTGCAGGACAACACCTACCTGAAGGGGCTAGGCCTCACCGCTGGGCCGCCAGACCCGCCTGCCCCCCCGCCGAGCCCGCCGAAGGCCGCCGCTCCCCCGAAGGCGCTCAGCGCCGTGTCGCGTCGCGCCTCCGCGGCAGCGGCGGCGGGCGCCTCCACGGACTACCTGGCGTCGTTCAGCTGGGACGACGACGCTGGCGAGCAGGCCTGCTCCCGCGGCCGCCCTTCTCGGAGGCCAGGGTCGGCCACACAGAGGAGCGGCCCTTCGCCGGAGTGGCCTCTGTGTGCGCGGCTGTCGGGGCCGCACGGGGGGGGAGGTGTGTCGGAAACTGGAGCATATACGTTACCAGTGGCGGGCTGTTTTGCAATCCCAGGAATTTTTGAGGGTCGGGGGCGACGTCGGGGTGGTGTGGCGTATACTTTTTTACCCGCTTCCCCGTGGAAGCAACGAAAATGTATACACCAGGATGCTGTATACACAAATCCTTTTACATGTGCGAATTTCAGTGCGGGACAAAAAAACATCGGTGTAGAAAGTTCGGTTCCTGGGTGTGGGAGGGGGGAAGCCCCAAGCACGCAGGCAGTTTCTGTCGCATCCTATGCAACGATCGGGCAGGCTGCGCACCAAGGGTCCTTCTTGCCTAGGGTCACTGTTGCGTGTAGCCGCCTGCAGGAAGACACAGAGTGGCGGGAAGGGGGCGAAGGAGTGAGCGGGAGGGCGCGGGCGCAGCCACGGTGGTGAATGCCGGGCGGACTCCAAGGCCCAGGGGTCTCCTGCTAATGTTTGGGGCGTGGGGCTTTTCGAATGCTTCTGGGCAAGGGGGAAGGGGGGGAGGAAGAGGGGGGCAAAGAGGATCAGACAGATCAAGGACTGGAGAAGGAAGAGGATGATGTTCGGCCAGTTATCCGCGGCACGTACTTACATCGCCGCTTGTCGAGGCGGGCCCTCGCGACGGCGCCTTAGTAGAGGCTAGCCGAGGTCCTGTGACGGCCACAACTCAGCACGCACACCGTGGCGTACACAGGGGGAGCCTGCCCACGCCACCTGCGCCCTCACAGAGGCGAGACCAAACCTGGCGACGGTGTCTTTGCTCGCGAGAAGCACGCTGCACACCCAAGACGCAGATCGCTCCTCGGAAAAGCTGCCCGACGCAGGTCGCCCCTCGGAAACGCTGCCCGCTCCGTGGCGGGAACACCAGAAAGATACCCCCTGCGTGCAAACACGCAGCTCTTAAGTGTTGTCGTCTCAACTCGGTGGCTCCAGGGGACAGGAGACCAGGACAAACAAGGCATAACGACTCCCTCAAATCATCCGTTCGACGAGGGATGATGACGACGCCTGCGACGACGACGACGACGACGACGACGACGACGACGACGACGACGACAACGCACGACGACGACGACGACGACGACGACGACGACGACGACGACGACGACGACGACGACCGACGACGACGACGACGACGACGACGACGACGACGACGACGACGACGACGACGACGACCACGACCACGACCACGACCACGACCACGACCACGACCACGACCACGACCACGACCACGACCACGACCACGATCGTCGACCACGGCCGCGGCCGCGGCCACGGCCACGGCCACGGCCACGGCCACGGCCACGGCCACGGCCACGGCCACGGCGACGGCGACGGCGACGCCTGCGGCGACCACGGAGTGCCCTGGCGGCGGCTCTGCCCAGGCCGGCGCGCCAGCGCGAGCCCGCCCGCAGTTCCGCCGCCAGCACGCCGACGCGCTACAGCAACCGCAGACGCAGCCGCAGCCGGCCGCGCAGCCCCGGAAGAGGGACCGACGACGACGGCCGCGGGCGCAGATTTTCTTGGCAGCGACGGCGGCTATGACGGCGAGGGCGACCAGGAGGACCAGGAGGATGAAGAGGAGGAGGATTTGGAGGGAGATCGGAGGAGGAGGAGGAGGAGGAGGAGGAGGAGGCGGAGGAGGAGCACGAGGAGGAGGAGGAGGAGGAGGAGGAGGAGGAGGAGGAGGAGGAAGACGACGACGACGACTACGACGGTGGCGTTGACGGCGACTGCGGCGACGGCGGCTGCGGCAACGGCGACTGCGACGAAGGCGAGCGATGAGGAGGAGCAGGAGGAGGAGGATCGATGTTTTTGCATTTTGTTGTCACCAATCCTGAGCCGCCATAGGCTTCCTGTCAGCCAGCTGAGGCGCTGGCCTCACTGCTACTATTCCTCCTCCTCATCATCCTCCTCATCCTCCTCCTCCTCGGAGGAGGAGGGCAGGCACGGGAGGTCAGGGGCAGCGTCAGAGGGATGTGTTGAGGGTGAGGCGCATCGATCCCCCACCGCCCACTGATCGCCGAGAGGGGCCCCATGGCCCACCCCGCCCACGGAACGTGCGGATCCACTCTAGGGCGTCCTTGCGCCAATCTATCGGCGATTCCAGGTCGATGTTTCCCCCTGGGCCAGGTTCCCCACCCCCCACGTTGCCCTTCAGGACCAGGAGAGAAGGGAAGTCCCTCGCCTCGTCTCCGCCTGGCGGAGGACCATCACCTCGCCTCCGCCTCCGGAGATCCCTCGCTTCGCCTCCGCCTCAGGAGATCCCTCTTTGCCCTAACGTGGCACCTCATGAGGTCCCTTGCCTCGCCTCCGCCCGGCGGAGGACGCGCTGATGGGGTGGCTCGGCGGCCGCGGCCGCGCGGGAGCGCTCTCGCCCCGCCCCCCCCACTCCTTCCTGCGCGCCCACGGGCGGGTCGGGGGCCGTCGTCGTCATCGGGGCACTGGGCAGTAAAGAGGAGGAAGAGCAGGAGGAGGAGGAGGAGGAGGAGGAGGAGGAGGAGGAGGAGGAGGAGGAGGAGGAGGAGGAGGAGGGGGAGGGGGAGGGGGAGGGGGAGGGGAGAGAGAAAACTTCTCTGAAGGCCAGAGAGTGTTTGAGTTGCCCCGCCGCCTTCTGAGAAGGCCTGCCCCCTCTCACTTCCCCCCTGGGCTCGCCGCCTACTGACATCCTCGCGTCGTGAAAAGATCACGACGGGAGTTGTTTCAGCTTCATCGGCCTCCAGGGGCCCTCACCAGGCCTCCAGACCGTCGACCCCAGAAAAACGACATGAAAAATTGGTCCTGGGGAATGGGTCCAGACCTCCAGGAGTCGATGTTGGCGAATTAGCTTGGCGAAGGACCCAACCATGTGCAGATGTGAACACCGCAGTTGTAGGTATCGTGTTCAGGAGAGCCCCCTTGTAGGGCCACGAAACGCTGTACTCGGTGGGGGGAAACGCATGCAGGCTGCGCAATTGAGACCTTCGGTGGAGCTCCCTATGGGGCCACGAAACGCTGTGCTGGGAGGGGGAGACGCATGCGGGCACCCCCACTGGGGCCTTCCGTGGAGTTCCCTATGCTGTACGAGGTGTGAGAGAGACGCGTGTGGGCTGGGCCACTGAAACCTTAGGTGAAACTACCTATGAGGCCACGAAGCGCTGTACTGGGTGTGGCGGACGTATGCGGGCACCCCCAATGGGGCCTTCGGCGGAACCCCCACTGGCGCCTTCGGTGGAGCTCCCGATGGAACCACGAAACGCTGTACTGAGTGTGGCGGACGCATGGGGGCACCCCCACTGGGGCCTTCTGTGGAGCTCCTTATGGGGCCACGAAATGCTGTACTGGGTGTCGCGGACGCATGCGGGCATCCACACTGGGGCCTTCGGTGGAGCTCCCTATGGGGCCACGAAACGCTGTATTGAGTGTGGCGGACGCATGCGGGCACCCCTACTGGGGCCTTCGGTGGAGCTCCCTATGGGGCCACGAAACGCTGTACCGGGTGTGGCGGACTCATGCGGGCACCCCTACTGGGGCCTTCGGTGGAGCTCCCTATGGGGCCACGAAACGTGCGAGGGGTGTGCTGAAACGGGTGATGACGATGACGACGATGACGATGACGATGGCGATGACGATGACGATGACGATGACGATGACGATGACGATGATGATGATGATGATGATGATGATGATGATGATGATGATGATGATGATGATGATGATGATGATGAAGATGACGATGACGATGATGCTGATGCTGATGCTGATGCTGATGATGATGATGATGATGTGGGTGGTGGTGGTGGATGGTGATGGTGATGGTGATGGTGATGGTGATGGTGATGGTGATGGTGATGGTGATGATGATGATGATGATGATGATGATGATGATGATGATGATGATGATGATGATGATGATGATGATGGTGGTTGTGGTGCTTATGCTGATGGTGGTGATGATGATGATGATGATGATGAGGCTGGTGCTGGTGCTGGTGCTGATGATGATGATGATGATGATGATTATGATGACGATGATGATGATGATGATGATGATGATGATGATGATGATCATGATCATGATCATGATCATGATCATGCTGCTGCTGCTGCTGCTGCTGCTGCTGCTGGTGAGGAGGAGGAGGAGGAGGAGGAAGAGAATAGCTTGGCGAAGGACCCAACCATATGCAGCTGTGAGCACCGCAGTCGTGAGTATGATCTTCGTTGGAGCTCCCTGTGGGGCCACGAGACGTGCGAGGGGTGTGCCGAAATGGGTGTGGCAGACGCATGTGGACCGTGTCTCTGGGGCCTTGGGTGGAGCTCCCTATGGGGCCACGAAACGTGTGAAGGGTGTGCCGAAATGGGTGTGGCGGACGCATGTGGACGGTGCCATTGGGGCCTTCGGTGGAGCTACCTATGGGGCCACGAAACGTGTGATGGGTGTGCCGAAATGGGTGTGGCGGACGCATGGCATGTGGACGGGGCTTCTCGGGCCTTCGGTGGAGCTCCCCCCTATGGGGCCACGACACGTGTGAGGGGTGTACCGAAATGGGTGTGGCGGACGCATGTGGACAGTGCCATTGGGGCCTTGGGTGGAGCCCCCTATGGGGCTATGAAACGTTCGAGGGGTATGCCGACGTGGGAGTGGCTGACGCATGTGGACGGTGCCATTGAGGCTTTCGGTGGGGCTCCCTATTGGGCCACGAAACATTTGATGGGTGTGCCGAAATGGGTGTGGCGGACGCATGTGGAGGGTGCCATTGGGGCCTTGGGTGGAGCTCCCTATGGGGCCACGACACGTGTGAGGGGTATGCCGAAATGGGTGTGGCGGACACATGTGGACGGTGCCACTGGGACCGTGTGTGGAGCTCCCTATGGGGCCACGAAACGTGTGAGGGGTGTGCCGAAATGGGTGTGGCGGACGCATGTGGACGGTGCTACTGCGGTCTTCGGTGGAGCTCCCTATGTGGCCACGAAACGTGTGAGGGTTGTGCCGTAGTGACGGGGGTGACGGGAGGAGGGAGGAGAAGGAGGGGGAGGAGGAGGACAGGAGAGGAGAGACGCGGGGACCGTCTCTTCAAAACGAGGGCCCAACACCGCAGACGACGCAGGATACAGAGCTTGTCCCAGGAGAAGGCCTCGGGGTCCAGGTCCCGTTTTCCCTAAGACCCGTCTCCTTCGACTCAAGCCGTAATCGCGAACCGCCCCACCGGCCTCGGGCGCGAACCGCGGGAGAGCCGCCCCCGCCGGAGCGCCAGCCATTCGACATTGAAGGGTACGACGTTGACGGGGCGAAAAGCGACGTTGACGGTGAGAAAAATGAACGGCATTGCAGGGGCGCATCAACAACTCATGAGGTTAATGTTGTCGAGGGCTATAGACTAAAACTAATGGGGCACCCTGGGCCAGGGACACTTGTGGCAACACCCCACCTTTGCTTGCCCTTTCCATCCGACCGCGCTCGCGCAGGGCGGGCCTGCTCGCCGCACGCGCGCGCAGGGCAGGCCTCACCAGCCGTATCGCCCCCCTCGTCCTCCAACTGCTCCGCCCCCCCCTTCTCCCACCCCGCCCCTCCGCACACTGCTTGCCCCTTCCCTCCGTGCGGCGCTGCACGGATGCAGGGAGAGGGGGCGATCTTCTGAGAGCAGCGGGGCTTCGTACAAGGGATCGCTTGGCGTCTTGGAAGTTCCATCCTGCCGTCCTACTGTCAAGCCCGTTGGCGCCACCCCCTCTGGCGCGCCGCCCCTTCGTTAGGACCCGATCGCCGCACGCGCGAGCGCAGGACAGGCCTCGCCAGCTGCAGTGGTGGCGGCCGCCCCGAGGCCGCCGGCCTCGGCGCCGACGTGGCGGGCGCACCACAACACGTACCTCGAGGAGCAGCGCCAGCAGCAGCAGCGCCAGCAGCAGCTGGGCGGCACGCCGAGGGGGAAGTGAGAGGGGACAGGCCGTGTCAGAAGGCGAGGGGGCTTCTCGGAAGCCCGCCGGCCTTCTGAGTGGCCCCCTGTGTCCTCGGAGGCCCTCTGAGCCTTCTGAGAAGGCCCGCCCCGCCTGCCTTCCCCCATGAGCGCCCCGCCCAGCAGCAGCAGCAGCAGCAGCGGTTGTCGTGGTTCACGCAGGGTAGGCATTCTTCGAATGGATGCAAAATGTTGGTATGAGGGTCGATGCTCTTTAGATCATTCCATGGGTGTTCCCCTGGCGTTCCTTACGCAATAGATGCCTGAAAGGTCATCTGTTCCATATCCACGGTTCCCGATGGCAAAACGTTGGCTAGATCTCATCATACTATACGTCAAGCGCGATCCTACCGCAAGAGTCGGGGGCCTCCGTTTTCCCTTCCCGCTTCGGGGGCGGCCCGAAGCCCAGTCTATCTTAAACGCCTTCCTGTTTCATGCGTCCACATAACAATTCCCCTAACAGTGTTTGCTCTCAGGGGTTCTTATAGATTTTCGAAAGAACCAGGCTCGTTCTTCGGGTCCGCCTCATTGTTGCCGCCGTCGCCGACCCGTCGCCGCCCGTCGTCTGTACTCGTTTGTCGGATCCGCCGCCTTGTTGCCGCCGTCGCCACCCCGTCGCCGCCTCGTCGCCGCCCGTGTTGCCTCGTCGTCACCCGTCGCTTGGGCTCGTTTGTCGGGTCTGCCGCCTCGTTGCAGCCGTCGCCGCCCCGTCGCCGCCTCGTCGCCGTCCGTCGTGTGGTCACGTTTGTCGGGTCCGCCGCCTTGTGGCCGCCGTCGCCACCCCGTCGCCGCAACAAGGATTGTGCAACATAGATTTCACTACATCGATTCTCCTTTCTAAAAGAGAATAAACTCTACCCTCTCCCCCCCGGGTTTATCGGTGCACTTTTTTGTGTTGCAACGTACATATGATTATGCCCCATCGTCCATCGCGCATACGAGTTCATACCATCCTCTGCAACAAATACTATGCGCGCACACTCGTTGATCGAAAGTCATAGGTTTTCAAGAGTCCCTTGCAAAAAACGTGACGAAGTGCACACGCGGGCGTCGTCGCGCGCGCATGCCGAAATCCTTCAAAAATCATAGGTTTCGGAAGGAATTCAAAATCGAGCGTCCAAGAAACATTAAAAATGGTCTCGAAACAGGGATGTTATTTTCTTCTTGTTTATAAAAACATTATTCCAGTGCGACCCTACCTAGGAGTTGGAGCCCCTAGGAAAGCAGCATAAGCTAAGCTGATATTAGCTAAGCTAAGCTAGGCTAGGCTAGGCTAGGCGAACCTAAGCTAAGCTAAGATGAGATAAGCTAAGCTACGCTAAGCCAAGCTAACCTAAGTTAAGCTAAGCTAGGCTAGGCTAAGCTAAGCTAAGCTGAGCTAAGATGACATAAGCTAAGCTAGGCTAGGCTAGCTTAAGCTAAGCTAAAGCTAAGCTAAGCTAAGATGAGATAAGCAAAGTTAAGCTAAGCTAAGCTAGCTAAGCGAAGGTAAGCTAAGCGAAGCTAAGCTAAGCTAAGCTCACCCAGGGGGCGCGGGGGGATCCTGGGGGAACCGCGGGGCGGATGCCGGGGGAACCGCCCGGGGTGTATTCCATTGCCCGCCCCTTTGAGCCTAATAGTAAGAACCCTTCTAGGCAGAGCCTAGGTAGGGAAAAAAACAACAACAACAACAACAACAACAACAACAGCAACTACAACTACAACTACAACTACAACTACAAAAACAACAACGAAAAACGGAAGAACAACAAAAAAACGAAAAAAAACGTGCGCGCGCTCAGAAACCATATGTATTTTTCAACATTTTCGGAACATACTACCAAACGAGCTTCGTTCGCGCGTATGTCGAAATCGTTCGAACGCCTTTGCGCGCGCGTCGTCGCGCGCGCATGCCGAAATCCGTCGAAAACTGTCGGATGCGTAACGCCAACAAAACTAACATACAATAATGGTTTCGCAACAGAGATGTTCAAAACAAAAACGTAACAAATAAAGAACCAACAACGACAAAACGCGCGCGCGCTCATAAAATCACGGGTTGTTCAACATGTTCGGAAAATGCTACCAAACGATCTTCGCGCGCGCGTGCCGAAATCATTCGAAAGAGTTTGCGCGCGTGCCGTCGTGAGAATGATTTGCAGAAAAATAGGACGAAGTGCACGCGCGCTCGTCGTCGCCCGCGCATACCGAAATCCGTCAAAAACTATCGGTTGCGTAACGATTGTTTTTCATTCCAATATTAAAAGCACCCAAGACATACAAACAAGAAACGCGCGCGTTCTTGCGAGTTCTTTGACAGGCCAAAAGTTTTTTTCCATCGGCTTCATGGAATTCAGGAAAAGGGGCCTCTGACGCCGCATGCTGACACCATTATCACGCCCTTGCGCGCGTGCTGAGGGGGGGGGGGGGGGGGCACGATCCGTGTCAAATAAAATCATGCGGGCCACTCGCGCGTCGGCCGCGCGCGCATGTCGAACTTTTTTCCAAAACCTCCACCATCGACGCGAGGACGCCGTCATCGTCGCCGGCGTGATCAGCATCGGCGCCCGCACTGGCCGCGCCTTCGTCGGTGCGAACACCGTCACCAGCACCGCCACTAGCAACATCGTGTCTACCGTGGTCGGCGTTACCATGATACCGCGCCCGCCCAAGTTGCCGACTCGCAGCGAAGTGCCCGCTGGGATGCGCCCAGCGGAGAACGCCACAGCGGCCGCGTCGGTGGCGCTAAACTAGCTGGCCGCTGCGCCTTGCGTGCGAGGGTTGGCGCGGCCGCAAAGATACACCTGCCAACGCCAAGCATGCATCGCAATCGCCACCACATGAATTTTGCAAACCAAATTGCGGGTGGGTGGGTGGGATGTTTGCAGGAGCTTGGGATGTGTCAAGTAGCTTGTTCAAACCCATTGCGTCGCATAGATTACACCACCTGGAGTGTTCCACATAGATGGCACACCACATATATTACATTTCGTCTTTATCACAACATCGAATGCACATCATAGGTTGCACAACATAGGTTGCATCATAGATAAAATTATGTTCCACCACGCAGATTGCTCATCCGAAACTTCATTCCACGCGTTGCTCCAAATCAGTTGCGCCACCGATGTTTCACCACGCATGCCGCACACAACCACGCGCACAGCATATAGTGAACTGCATATGTTGCACAACCTAGATTGCACAGCATAGGTTGTACAACCGATGTTGTACGACCTAAATTGCACCGCATAGATTTGCCGACATGTGTTGCACACTATTTGTTGCACCATACCAAATTAACCACAGACGGCACAACATAGATTGCACAACACAGATTGTTCAACACATGTTGCACAACCTATGTTGCAATAAACATGCTGTTTGTGGTCCACGGTGGCTAACACCCCGACCGCTGGTATTGAAGAAACGCCCGCACTTTTTAGAAACAAGGGTGAGTGGAAGCGGGCTTATGCATGGACGAACCCATATCCCTTCGCGGGTTTGGGTAGTGGTTTGCCTTCCGGGGACCCCACCAACCCCGGGGCCGTTAAAAAATTCGTTTGGCGACGGACCCAACCATATGCAGTTGCGAGCACCGTCGTTGAATGCAACGCATTCGGAGGAGCTCCCTACGGTACATCGACAAAATGTTGCACCACCTGGTGGTGTCAAGAAAGCAAGCCGATTTTGCAATGGATATTCGCTTCCACCCCCCCCCCAATCTTAACATTGGCTGCGGTCCTGGGTTCATCGAAACGGTTCGGTGGTGCAATATTCTGTCGCGAGCCCTGGGTGGGGCGCCAAGGGACCTTTGCCATGTGCCCAATATTTAGATCAGGGGGAGGGGGGGAGGAGGAACGCAATACAGCTGACAATGCGCGGCAAAAATGGTGCAACATGTCGTCGACGTACGGTATGGGGCCACGAAACGTCTGAGGAGTGTGCAAGCGAACGCAGCCACTGTGGCCGTAGGTGGAGCTCCTTATGGGGCCACGAAACGTGTGAGGGGTGTACCGACACGGGTGCGGTGGGTGCATGTGAACGCGACCACAGGAGCCGTCGGTGGAACTTCTTGTGGGGCCGCGAAACGTGTGATGGGGTGTGCCAAAATTGGTGCGGTGGGCGCATGCGGACGCAGCCCCTAGGTCCGCCGGTGGAGTTCCCTATAGGGCCGCGAAGCGTGCGACGGTGTGCCAAAGTGGGCGCTGCGGGCGCAAGCGAGCGCAGCCACTGGGGCCGTCGGTGGGGTTCCCTATTGTGCCAAACACGGGCGCGGTGGGCGCATGCGAACGCAACCACTGGGGCCGTCGATGGAGCTCCCTATGGGGCCGCGAAACGTGTGAGGGGTGTGCCTAAATGGGCGCAGTGGGCGCGTGCGAGCCCAACCTGTGGGGCTGTCGGTGGAGCCCCCTATGGGGCCGCGCAATTTGCGAGTGGCGTACAAAAATGGGTGCGGTGGGTGCATGCGAACACAGCCACTGGGGCCGTCGGTGGAACTTCCGATGGGGCCACGAAACGTGTGAGGGGTCTACCACAATTGGGCGCGGTGGGCGCATGCAAACGCAGCCACCTGGGGCCTTCGGTGGAGTTCCTTATGTGGCCACGAGACGTGCGATGGGTGTGCCAACATGGGTGCTGCGGGAGCATGTGAACGCACCCACTGGCGCCGTCGGTGCCGCCACGAAACGTACGCGGCGCGTGCCAAAAATTGGCTCGGTGGGCGCAAGCGAACGAAGCCACTGGGGCCGTCGGTGGAACTCCCTATGGGGCCACGAAAAGTGTGAGAGGTGCACCACAATGGGTGCGGTGGGCGCATGCGAACGCAGCCACTGGGGCCGTCGGTGGAGCTCCCTATGGGGCCACGAAGCGTGTGACGGTGTGCCAAAGTGGGCGCGGTGGGCGCATGCGAACGCAGCCAGCGGGGCCGTCGGTGGAGTTCCCTATGGGGCCGCGAAACGTGTGATCGGTGCCGGAATAGGCGCGGTGGGCGCATGCGAACGCAGCCATTGGGACCGCAGGTGGAGTTCCATATGGGGCTACGAAGCGTGTGAGGGGTGTGCCAAAATGGGTGCCGTGGGCGCGTGCGAACGCAACCACTGGGGTTGTCGATGGAGCTCCCTGCGGGGTCACGAAGCGTGTGGCGCGTGCCGAAAAAAGTGCAGTTGGCGCAAGCGAGCGCAGCCACTGGGGCCGTAAGTGGAGCTCCTTGTGGAGGCAAGAAATGTGTGAGGGGTGTGCCGACATGGGTGTGGAGGACGCATCTGGGCAGTGGCAGTGGGGCTTTCGGTGTAGCTCCCTATGGGGCCACGAAAAGTGTAAGCGGTGATGGTGATGATGACGGCGATGATGGTGACGATGATGGTGATGATGACGGTCATGGTGATGATGACGATGATGATGGTGGTGATGTTGCTGCTGATCATGATGGGAGGAGGAAGGGGGGAGGAGTGAGGAGGAGGAGGAGACGCGGGGCGTCCTCTTTTCAGAACGAGGACCCAACACCACAGGGTGGGGAAAAAAACGCCCCCTCCCCACCGCCAAAAAACAGAAAAACTTGGAAGGGGTCCAGATCTTTCGGGGGCCAGCGTTCTGAAACGAAAACCAGCATGGCGTCGGGGATCGGGAAGGTGGTTTTAATGGCCGTGGGGCACCACGCTGTATTTTCCACTGTTCTTGAACATTGGTTTTTGGTCTTGCACATCGTCCATGTATTGTTGTTCCTAGTGACAGAAGCTGGCGATTTGTTCTCAAGTATGCGAGGTCTCCCCCCTGTGCACACTTCGCCCGCCATGCTCCAGACATGCTCAAGGGTCAAGTGGCCAGATGCTTAGAGTCGATAACATTCACTCTTGCCTGCGCTATTAGATTATCACTCCTGCTTGCGTTATGTTACCATCAATCCGCCGTTCGCCGCGGGCGTTTGGCTCAAGCCTTTTACACCTTCTCCAAGGAAGAGGCATCAGACTGACTAAGAAGAGGTACGGCTCGCGATTCGGCACTTGGAAAAGGCAGCGCCCGCTGTCCGCGCGCGCTGCCGCCATATCATCTGTCAACGTCGAGAGACCGTTCCTGCACAAGGCCCTCACGAAGGGGTCCCATGAGCTAGGAGAAGACGGAGGAAATACATCACATGCCTCAAGCTGTTTTGCAACTATTGTAGATCATCTGACCAAAAATGGAAAGCTCAGACCTGTGGCGGAACCAGGCTTTCAGCCGAAAATGAGCAGGACGGTGCCCCCTGTGTTGGCCCAGATGACAGTTTCCATCGCGGCCGCCATGCAGTTGGCAGTGGGACAGTCATCCCAGACGCAAGTACGATTCTCCGAAAGGCGAGGTTAGGCGAGGTCATCAGCGGCAGGGTAACAGCAGAGGAGTATGTATGAGATTTGCGACCGACGAGTTAGCCAACTTTGTTATTAAATTCGCGGACGTGTAGGCGATCTAGTACGAGTAGCACGATACCCCCGAACAGTTAAATAGGGATGACATGCGTGTTCCGCGCCGGGCTCCCGACACGTGTTGGTACCACACGGAGCTCAATGTCTCGTTACGTTATCGCGCACCCATCGTGCACTTGATGCTCGTCACTACAGTATGCCTTCCTGATAGACAATCCTGGAGTACGCCGCCACACCAAAACGAGGAGGGAAGACGCGTGTTGGCTGGCCGGGCTACAAGCATTCGATTCCGATCTTTGGGTCAAAGGTGACCCGTGACTGGCGAACCCCCTCGCCGGCGAGGAGTCACTGAGGATGAGGGGAGACATGCGTGCGGATTTCCCATGTTACCTGCGTAACCCAGATCGTTCAGTCTGGGAGGCGGTGGGACGTTACGAGAACGTGGTGGACAGAAGCATCAAGCCAGTTAGGGTTCACGATTACGTCAGCTGGTTGACCCGAGCAGCACGACGAGGTTCACCATTCAACGACCATATGCGATTGTGAGGATGACGTTAACAGGTCCCCCATATTCAGGCCACATAGTACCCTTGAGCAGGTTGGGATGCGTGGTGGCCGCGCGACCACTCTGCGAAGGTAACCCAGCCGCAGCTACCAGCGCTAGGCGATTATCAGTTTTCCCTTATGTTGGTTAGCCACCATCACCACCGAAAATGTTGATTTTTATCTGCGCAATTTTGAAATTCGTGCCAACTAAACATAGTGTATCGCGCGTTGGGAAGCCCCTGTGTGTTCACGCCGAAACCATAGTCGCTTGTGTCGGTGCTACTTACGCATGCTCTTGTTTTCACACCGTGATTATTTTGTTGGGTTGGAGACTCGGCCCCTGCTTGTTTACCACTGTGCAGAATATTGTATCACCGAGTCTGTTTGCTGTTGGCTTCTCCCCCGCCTGTAGATTCGGCCAAGTGTGCCGAGGGAGGGCGTTCGAACATAACGTTGCGACTGGGTGAGACGGATGCATTTGTTTAGTGGTCAGGGAGATTTCGTTACCGTCGCCGTTTGGCTCAAATGACCAAGCAGTGCACAGCTCGGTCATTGCCTTTTAACAAATAGCATCAATCCATTCTCGTGCAAATTGTCTTCGGGATTTTGCAGAGGACCACCGGAAGAGGGGGATAAAGGACGAGGAGGAAGAGCAGGAGGAAGAGGAGAGGTAGTGTTAAAACCACAACCGCGACCGGGCGGCCCAGAGGACCTCAAGTGAGCGAGCAGTAGCGCGCGAGCGTCTCCGCCGCGGCCATCTGGGACAAAAGTGGCGGGCCTGGCCCACTGGCAGGAAAGTCCTGAGCTCCAACGCCTTCGAACTAGAGGCTTCGGCCTGCATTCACATTTGGGGGTCGTGGAAAAGTCTCGACGGGCCGTCGTCCCCGCTTCGGTTCATGTGACCCAGAAGGATCGACTTGTTGGTAAGATGTCGCGCGCAGGGTCGGGGTATCACGAGTTCCAGTCGTGATTTGTGCTCTCGACGGCGCGTCTTTTGTTCACCACTTCGGATGGCTGAGCCAGTTTGGAGGATATCCCATTCGAGCTGGACATTTTCCCTCCGTGTTTTAGGTGTTTCGGGAGGTTTCTCTGGGCGCGGACGCGGATGGGGGGGGAGGGGGGGATTGGGGTGCCTCGCTCGCGGGCGCCTCGTCGCAACCCGCCCAGCTGTTTCGTCGCGCGGGGGCGGCGGGCGGCGGCCCTGGCCGATGCCGAACGATCGGCGCTGTTGTAAGGGTGCGATCGTTCAAGGACGACGGACCCACGCACAGGTCGTCACGGCACGGCCTACCGTGCGGCTGCCGGCGGGGCTGCGACCCCAGTGCGGGCGTGCAAGTTTGAACGCCGCGAGTGGCCCAGAATCGGCCCATACAGATCGAAAAGCCGCTGGTCGTTCGAGGTTGAACGATCAGTGCGGTGTCAGGAACCAGCGCTGGGGTCGTCACAGAACGAGCCCGCCGTGGCTTCTTTGTGTTCGCTCTTGGGTATAGGAAAGATCAGACGGCATACGACGCCGTGCCCGCGATTAGCTTCGGCAGGCCTCTGTCGAATCGTGTCGGTCAGGCCAGTCATTTCAAGCACCATCCGATGCGTGCGCCACATATGGAAACGCGACGAACATTTGATAGCGCTTCGCTGCAGAGGACCGACGAGGAACTCCATGATTCGGAGAAGGAGTACTGTATATAAACATAAACATTCGAAGGTCCGCGCGGATTTCACAGATCTGCGCTGGACCTCTTCGGCGGCGCCTTTGGCACTGCCCTTGGCGCGCTCCGTGCGCTAGCGAGGGGGGCCCAGCGCCGATCCAAGAAATCCGCGCGGACCTCCGAAAGTTCGTGCTTGTGCCAACATTTCTTCCCGGAGCCCTCCTCTCGCAAAGAGTAGCATTGCCAGAAAACGAATGCACTTCCCCGCCTGCCGCCACAGAAGCAGCGCAGAAACAAAGATGCTCCACAGGTGTTGTGTTGGCGCAATCTCAATGAAGTTCTAAATTCTTGATGGCGGAAGCACTGGTCGATCTCGGTCTCACCTAGCCCGATCCGATTTCGATATCCCGACGGTCCGATGCCTCCTGATGCTTGCACGTTGCTTTTGTGCATCCTGGCGCGGCCGATCCGACTAGAGTTCGATTCCGTGCCGACGCAGGCCGACTCAACGCACGTGTCGATTCCATCCGATTTCCCGATTCGATGTTAAGTGACCTCACTAAGGATGCCGTATTCGGCGCTCTGAGATCGGGCGATGGGACCTACTTATGCCCACCGCTGTTGGCCAGGCCTATCGCCCATCCTGGGACCAGGAGCGGCGCATACATGTTTCCATTACCGAGCCAGGGAGCGTCTACACCGCTCTTGGGCCCAGTATGTGTAGATCTCGTCGCCCGATCTCAGGGCGCCGAGCACGGCATCCTTAGCAAGGTCGATCAACATCGAGTCGGGAAATCGGATCGAATCGACACGTGCGTTGAGTCAGCCTGAGTCGGCACGGAAGGGGCAGCGCCGCTCGCCCAGTATGGGCTAGGCCAGCGGCGATGGATGTGCATAAATCTCGTCGCCGTACGGAGGGGCGGCGCCGCTCGCGGCCAGATATAGCCCTCGGGAGCTTCGCTCCCGCCGCTCCAGCGCCGACGGCCAGCGTCGAGCACGTGTGCTACCCAGTGGATGGAGAAGTCGAGGGAAGAAACGATGATGGTGGTGGTGATGATGGTGGTGCTGATGCTGGTTTATGCTGATGCTGATGATGCTGATGATGCTGATGATGCTGATTGGGATGGTCGTGGCGATGCTGATGCGGATGCGAATATGGATGCGGATGCGGATGGTGACGATGGTGGTGATGATGATGATGTTGATGATGACGATGATGACGATGATCATGATGATCATGATGATCATGATGATCATGATGCTCATGATGATCATGATGATGATGATGAGGAGGAGGAGGAGGAGGAGGAGGATGAGGATGAGGATGATGAGGATGAGGATGATGAGGATGAGGATGAGGATGAGGACGAGGATGAGGATGATGATGATTATGATGATTATGATGATTATGATGATTATGTTGATTATGATGATTATGAGCATGACCAAGATATGGGAAGGTCTGGTCGACATCGATATTGGTTCATGTCCGCCGTCGTCGATTCGCAAGCACGATCCACGAATCGACGATGACCAAAGTTGACGATGACCAATTTCGACTCCGACGTTCTGGCGTTCAGTCTTGGTCATGATCCTCGCTCTCTTTCCTCTTTCCCTTCAGGACAGAGTTCAAGTTGCCAATGGCTACGCCGCAAGACGCCTCGATCACTCCCACCCGCCCTCCCACCACACGGCGCGCTCCAGAAAGGGCTTCGCCTTCGAGGGACCGAGAAGTCGAAGCCTCTTCCTCGGTTTCAGGTTGGCGGAAACACGCAAAAGGCGCCTCCGCCAGCGGAAGTTGGTGAAATGCCAGCCGAAGCCAGCGGAAGTGAATACAGGCGCCCCCAAGAAATGATAAGAGATTGCAATTTGTTTGAATCCAGGGCTTCTTGAAGGTAGCGCCCGAAACTCAGAAGAGGCAGAGGCCGCCATCGGGCGGACAGCCGCCGGGAATCAGCACAGGCGCCAGGCGCGCGAGGGGCAGGCCCTCCCCCGAAGGGGAACGACAGGGGGCCCGAAGGGCCCGCTCGCCGAGGCCGCCTGCGCCAAGGGGAGAGGGCCGGTGGGATCCCCGCGCGCCCGCGTGCAGGGGGGCGTGCGACGGGGCGGCCCGGCGCCCGCGACCTCGGCTGGCCCGAGCCCGGGCGGCGCGACGGAGCGCCACGCGGCGGCCCAGATGCTGGTGGAGGCGCTGCCTCCCCTGGCGGAGCCCGGGGACGTCTTCGGGCCCGCTGGCGCCGTCGTCTCGGGCGGGCGGCAAGGGAGCGGGGAGGGGAGAGAGGCCCAGACGAGGGGCGAAGAAGCAGGTCTTCAGGGGGGTCCTGTCGGGCCCCTCTGGGGCACCAGCTGGCTCCAGACGGGGCCCCGAAGGGCCCCTCTAGTAGGGGCCTGTTTCTGCACCCCCACAGTGTGGGCCCCCCCCCCCCCTTGGCCACCCGCCCGATCGTCAGCGATCACCTCCCGCAGGCGCGCGGCTGCACGCAAGAGCGGCCCCTCACCAGGGTGGCCTCCGGCGCGCGGCCTTCGGTCGGGCGCGGGGGGTGCGTGGGGGGGCGGGGCGAGCCCGAGCAAGCGGGCCGCTGCCGTCGCACCTGCGCGCAGCGATCGGCAAGCCGCGCCGGAGAGTCGAACAAGGAACAGCCGCCTGAACATGAGCAGAAACTCCTGGAGCTTCGATCAGGTACAGTCGGGGCCCTGAAGAAGGAACCCTTTTCATTGGGGAGGGGCTCCGCGTTCCTTAAGTGTGTCGCAGCTTGCCTCAGGTTTTCCTTGTGTTTTCGATCGGAAATCGAAATTTAACTTATGGAAAAAAGGGGCCTCGTTCCTTGTTTGGGGTTCCTTAGGTCAAGGCCCCGACTGTATGCTTGTGATGCCATGATTCTTCTGCGGAGTACCCCGGTATCCCGATCATCCGATGCGGCCCCGTGTCTGCACGGCGCTGTCGAGCATCCTGGCGCGGCCGATCCAATTTCGATCTCGACCCCGTGCCGATGCAGGCCGACCGGGCGCACGTTCCGATGCAGAGACTGGGCCGCGCTTGCCCCACTGGAGGTTGGTCTTGCGTGCAGCCGAAGGCGTACCGCGTGTGCGCTGGGGGGCCCGGGAGCCCGGCCTTGTTGGATGTGCTTGCTTGGAACGTGATGTGCCGCGGCCGGGCAGGGCGGGTCGGCCGGCCAGGCACCGCCCTGGAGGGGCAGCGGCTGACGAACAACGGGCTCGACCACGACGAGGGCGTGGAGGAGTACGAAGGCCGCGTCTTGGACAGGCCGGGTCAGCCAGAAGGGGTTCGCCGTTTTCTTGCGTTGTCGTCGGTTTTCGGCGGCCGTCCAGCCTCAGGATGATCGGGATGTTTTCCAGCAGTTGCGCCCGGTCAAGAGCTTTCCGGGGTTGCCCGAATTTTGCGAAACGACCGCCTGAGACCCCACAGATGGTCAGACGGATCGGGACGGTCCGCCGTAAGAAGAGGATGGACCGGGGGAGGGGGGATTAGACATCTGCTGCATTCAGCTGGTTTCGGCCCCGCCGCCACGAACAGTCCTTGATGCATGATTACTCCCAGCGCTGGGAGGCGCCAGGAAAGCTAGTTGTGTGCGGCTGCTTTGCTAACCTCGGCTACGCATGAGAGTGATCCTTCGCTGGAGTGATCTCTGGGCACGGGCCCACTCAAGTCACCCGATCGCTGAATGCGATGTGATAGCAGCGGGCTGCGCGCGTGGGTTTGGCCCTGTTGCACCCGCCTAGAGCCGCGCAACAAAGAGGTCACCCTTATCTGGTGTTAACTTGTGTCGCTCCTGCGTGCAGCCGATCACCGCCCTTTTGCTATCCCCCCTTCTCCAGCCCCGAACAGGGTGGCTCCGCTTGTCGGCCAATGGATGAGCGGCGGCTCTCCGTCGGGCTCGGCGGCACCGAGGGTGGCCTGCCTCCAGGAGTTCCCCTCGCCGCCCCTGCTGCAGGACGACTTCCTGGCACGCGTGCGGGCCGGAGCGGGGAGCCAGTCGCTCCAGCTGGCGGCGAGGCCCTCCAAGCCGCTTGCCAGCGCGGAGGCGCACGGAGGCCCGGCGCTGCGCAGAGGGGCTGGCGAGGCAGGGGCAGCTTTCTGGGAAGGCGGGGTTACTCATGGAAGGGCCAGGGGTCTTCGGGAAGCCTTCTCAGAAGGCCGCCCCTCTCGCGCCATCCGCCCCTGCGTGCCGCCAGGAGACGACGAGGCCCCCGCGGCGGCCGGCTGCAACGCGCTCCTCTTCGAGCCCGGCGATTGGGGCGCGGTCGCCCCCCTGCACGAGCTCGGCACGGAGTGCATCGGCCTCGCCCTCGGCGCCCGCGCCGCCCCGGGCCGCCCCGCCGAAGGCCCCGCGGGCGTGGCCGTCGTGAGCGCCCACCTGCCCTACCTCGCCCGCAAGGAGGCCGCCGCCTCAGCCGCGCGGGACTTCTGCTGCGCGCTGCTGGCGGGGCGCGCGCTCGGCCCCCTGGGCGGCGACGCCGCGCTGATCGTGGCCGGCGACTTCAACGCCGACCTGCGCGGCGGGGTGCCTGGCTACGCAGCGGGCCACGTGCTGGGTTCGTCCGTATTCTGCGGCAGGCCCCAGACAGTGGACGCTTGCCTGGCCGCCCGGCTGTCCCTGCCAGGCGCTGGCGGGGTCGCGGCGGGCGCGCGCGCCAGCGCCGGTTGCGGCGGCGTTTGGCGCCTGGCGCCGCTGCTGGGGGCCTGCGCCCGGGAGAGTTTCCTCGCCTCGCGGATCTGCCGCGGCCTGCAGGACGACCCCCGGCTGTGGCGGCTGGGCGACGCGGCGCTCGCCACCTTGGGCCAGTGGCCGTTCGCAGACCAGCCGCGGGTGCTCGACAAGCTGGTCCGGCGCCAGGCCGCGGGCGCGGCCGGGGCGCCCGCCAAGAGGCGGAGGCTGGCCAACCCTTTGGCGGCCACCTCCGGCGCGGCGAGCAGCCAGAGCGACTCGTCTCGGGGAGCGTCAGCTGACTCATAAAGATCGCCCAGGCAAGGCCTACCCTAGGCCTACCCTAGGGCTTACCCTAGGCCAACCCCAGGGCCTACCCCTAGGCACAAGGCCTACCCTAGGGTGTACCACTAGGCCTACCTTTGGGTTTATGTCTAGGCCTACCCTGGAACAACCCCTGGGCCTATCTTCGGCCTACCCTAGGCCTACCCCAGGGCCTACCCCTAGGCTTACTCTAGGCCTACCTTAGGGCCTACCTCGAGGGTTACCCTAGGCCTACCCGCAGGGCCTACCCCCAGGCCTACCCTCGGCCCACGATTGGGCTTACCCCTAGGCACCCTCCCAGGTCGACCCTAGGGCTTACCCCAGGCCTACCCCTAGGCTTACCCTACGTCTACCCGAGGGCCTACCCCTAGGCTAACCCGGTGCGTATCCATAGGGCAGCCCTTGGCCTTGCCTTTAGGGCTACCTCTAGGGCTGCCCGACGCCTTGTTCCTAGCCCGAGGGCTACCCTAGGGCTTACCCCTACTAGCCCGACCCTAAACCCGTCCCTTATGCCTAGGCCTTCCCTATGCCCGACCCCACACTCCGACCCGACTGGCTCGTCAGGATCCTTCCGATCCAGCGTCGCCGTCCTCCGTTTCGCACCAGACCCGACCCGCCCGACCCGACCCGCCCGTCTGGGTCCGCCCGGCCCGACTCGACCCGACCCAGCCAGCCCTTTAGGCCCGCCCGACCCGACGCCCGTCAGGGCCCGCCCGACCCGACCCGACCCGACCCGCCCGATCCGACCCGCCCGTCAGGGCCTTCCCGACCCGACCCGACCCGCCCGACCCGACCCCACCCGCCCGACCCGACCCGCCCGTGAGGGCCCGCCCCAGCCCGACCCGGCCCGACCCGCCCGACCCGACTCGCCCGTCAGGGCCCTCCCGACCCGACCCGACCCGCCCGACCCGACCGACAGGGCCCGCCCGACCCGACCCGCCCGTCAGGGCCCGCCCGACCCAACCCGACGCGCCCGACCCGACCCTCCCGCTTGGCCCGACCCGACCCGACCTGCGCGACCCGACCCCCCCGTCAGGGCCCTCCCGACCCGACTCGCTCGCCCGACCCGATCCGACCTGCCCGACCCGACCCGCCCGTCAGGGCCCGCCCGCTGTGACTTGGCCCGGCCCGCCCGCCCGGCCCCTCCCATTAGACCCAATCCGCACGTTAGCACTGAACCTGGCCCGGCACGGAAACAGAAAGAGTGCTTCAACAACTTGACCGAAATTACTCTCACCACCGTTCGTACTGGGAGCCTTGGCGTTGAGAGCTTGTTCGGTCACCCCGCGCTCTTGGGAGCCTTGGTGTTCAGAGATGGTTGCGTTGCCGCCCGTTCCTGAGCCTTGGCTGGGCCTTGGTGTCAGGAACTTGTTACGTCATCGCTCCCTGCTGGGAGCCTTGGTCTTATCAGCTTGTTTACGTCACCGTTCGCTCTTAGGAGCCTTGGTGTGAAGAGCATTTTGCGTTACCGATCGCTCTTTATTTGGCTTCTCGGAGCCTTCTTGGGAGTCCTATTGCGGCCCTTTTTGAGCCCCTCTGGGGGCCTCTTGAGGCTTCTTGGGGGTCTGTGGGGGCCTCCGGGGAGCGTATTGGGGCGAAAGGCTAGCCTGTCGGGTTCGTGGACCCCCTTCCGGGGCCGTCTTGGGGCCCTCTTGGGCCGTCTTGGGCGCCTCTTGGGCCGTCTTGGCGCCCTCTTGGGCCGTTTTGGGGGTCTCTTGGGAGCCTCTGGGGCTGTCTTGGGGCGGTCTTGGGGGCCTCTTGGACCGTCGTCAACGCCGTGGAAGCCGAAAAGCCGTGCATGCTAAAAGTGTACGTTGTTCTATAGGAAATCAATGATTTTGGCCTCCTGATGGCCTCGTCGGACGCCTCTTGGGGGCCTCTTAGGGCTTCCTTGGGGTCTGTGGGGGCCTCCCGGGAGCGTCTTGGGGCGATAGGCTAGACTTTTCGGTTCGTGGTCCCCCTCTTGGGGCCCTCTTGAGCCGTTTTGGGGGCCTCTTGGGAGCCTCTTGGGCCGTTTTGGGGCGGTCTTGGGGGCCTCTAGGGCCGTCGTCAACGATGTGAAAGGCGAAAAGCCGTAGATGCTAAAAATCAACGTTTGCTTCGGGAAAATCGATGATTTTGGCCTCTTGGGGCCCTCTTGGGACGCCCCTTGGGCGCCTCTTGGGGGCCTCTTGGGGGCCTCTTGGGAGCCTCTTGGGCCGTCTCGGGCGGTATTGGGCTCTCTTGGAGCGCTCTTCGGCCGTGTGGAGGGAGAGTCCGAACAAACATACAATAACCCTAGGGAAAACCCCCAAAATAGACACATTAGACCCTGCCTGCCCGCCTCGCACCCCCTAAGAAGGGCTTCGCCCCAACTCAACGTCACTCGCTCGTACCTCGCTCTTTCCGTCGTCCGTGAGTGAATGAGTGAGTGATCCGTGGGTGGATCAGCGCGGAATGCTGATGGTCAGAAGCTTCGATGCTTCTTTGGGGTTGTGGACTGGCTATGAAGCCTCTCCATGTTTATACCGTCGGCCCGCCCACCCTTCTCCGCCCACCCTCCCTGGCTGCGCGCTGGCTGCGCGCTGGGTCGCGAAGTGTATGCACAAGTTTGACTTCGAGAGCAGGGCACATGGGACACGAAGCGCTGTGCTTTCACCAGCCCAGGCCACCAGCCAGTGTGCCGAGGCGCCTGGTCGTGGCGGGGGCCCCACGTCGGGCCCTGGGGAAGGACCACAAGCAACGTCTCCACAGAGGAAGGGGGTAGCACAGGTCTGAGTGGGCAAGACCGCGTGTCTGGGGAAGAGGGGGAAGGGGAAAGGGAGAGCGAAAGGGAAGGGGAGGAGGGGAGGGAAGGCTCTATAGCGGGGGGGGGTCTCGAGAGTGGGGGTCTACAGATGGGGGTTCTACAGAAGGGTGGTCTACAGAGAGGGGGGGTATACAGATAGGGGGGTCTACAGAGGGGGGGGTACAGAGGAGGTGGCTACAGAGAGGGGGTTCACAGAGGGGGTGTCTACAGAAGGGGGGGTACATAAGGGGTGTCTACAGAGGGGGGGTCTAAGTGGAGTGGTTTACAGAGGGGGTGGTTACAGAGGAGGGGTCTATGGACGGGGGAGTATAGGAGGGGTCCAAAGAGGGAGGCTCTACATATATAGAGCGGGGGTGTACACAGGGGGGGGTCACACAGGGGGGCTCTACACTGGGGTGGTTTTACCCTTTTACACCCGGGGAGGGTACACGGGGGGGGGGCTACACTGGGAGGGTCTACAGAAGAGGGAAGAGAGGAGGTCTAACTACAGAGGATGGGTCTACACAGGGGGTCTACAGAGGGGGAGATGCTGAGAAGGGCTACAGGGGAGTCTATAGAGTGGTATATAGAGGGGGGGTCTATAGAAGGGAGGTCTATAGAAAGAGTGCCCCAAGAGGGGGGGTCTACAGAGGGCGGTCTACTAAGGTGGGAGGTCTACTGAAGGGGGGCTCTGCACAGGGTAGGGGTCTGCACAGGGTGGTGGGAGAAGGAAGAGGAAGAAGGGGCGGGGGAGGAGGAGGAGGAGGAGAGGAGGAGGAGGAGGAGGAGGAGGAGGAGGGGACGAGGGAGGAGGGAGGAGGGAAGAGGGAGGAGGGAGGAGGGTGGTGGAGGAGGAGCCCGGAGGGAGAAGGGAGGAGGGAGGAGGGTGGTGGAGGAGGAGGAGGAAGAGGAGGAGGAGGAGGTCTCGTAATGTCTGGGCAACGTCAAAAACGGGGAGGAGGAGGAGGAGGAGGAGGAGGAGGAGGAGGAGGAGGAGGAGGAGATGGGGGGGAGGAGACAGAGGTAGAAGGCAAGAAGCAGCAGGGATGAGGGAGGCAGGGGAGGAGGAGGCGGAGGGAAAGGAGGAGGCAGAGGTTGGATCCTTGGGTAGGCCCAACACTTGCCCTTCCCTGAGCCCTTGGGTAGGCCCTACCCTTGCCCTACCACTGGCCCTTGGGTAGAGCCTACCCTAGGCTACCCTTGGCCCTTTGGTTCTGCCCGGGCGATCCATATCATATTACTACCTCACCGAACTTGGGCAAGCCGATCTTGGGCACAGGATCAGTGTGCATGCCCGTGGCCTTGCCAGAAAGGCTTTGACACCGCTTCTGGGCCAGGACAGGCCTGATCAGGATCGATGAGGTGGTCAGGTGACGTCCCCCGGTCTTCGTCGCCGGAAAGCGAGGGCACGGAGGAGGGATTGTAGAGTTCAGGGGAACAAGAAACACAAAGCATGTCAATGTCTTCGTGCTGCACCTGACACCGCGCCTGCCAAGATTCACACAGATTTGCACGGAGGGGGCCAGGGTCTCGAGGTCATGGTTGTAATGTTGCACTGGGCAGCGCGCCTGCTGGAGGCCACTCAGATCTTCGCGGAGGAAGTCAGCGACACGATCGAACACGGCCATGACCCACTGCAATGAGTTCATGCCGAATTTAGTCATACGCACCGACGCTGATTGCGCCCGCGCGGCTTCGACAGCGGTCAAATCCAGCGCAGCCTGCATTGACACCGGCTCCGAAAGAGATGTGAGTACTACTAGGCAAAAAATAAAAGTATATTGACAGGGGTATTGAGCATTGACAGTGATGTCAATGTTGACGTTGTAGGAGAAGGAGGGGGCACTAAGAGGAGGAGGGGAGGAAAGTGTTCGAACACTGCCGCGCGACCGGGTGAGGATGTTAGCTTGCCCGATACGTTTCGGACCGTTTTGCATTTCAATCCGATACCATCGAGATTTGGTTCAAGTATTGTTTTCCTCTTGGGGGCAAGGTTCCTACCATATTCCCATGGCAGCGGAACACGTGTTTCGCCCCACATGTTCCAGCGCGCGCGGCTGAGTCCGCAAAGCATTTGCCTCCCTGCGATGGCCGCGGCGGCGGCCGCAACAGCCCCGCCGAATCCGGGTACAACTGACCCTGGTTTTGATGTGTCGTTGCCCGAGGTCAGGGAGAGCTGGTACCGAGTTTGGGCACGAAACGACTCGCAGAATTGTGCAACGCCAATTGCGACAATGGAGATTTCAGGTACGTTATTTCAACCTTCAGAGCCAACCATTAATGCATGAAGCTGCTATTCGAACGCAGCACCACACTGGGTACCAGGACGGTTGACCAGGATCAGGCGTTCACGATGCTTCAGATAAGCTGCAAGATGAATGGCCTTCTGATTTCGGTCATCAACCACAACATGTACTGCGAGGAAAAGTTGAACAGCTTAAAAGAGCGCGTCCCGATAGAACCCCAACGTCAAGCGAACGTTTCGGAGCATGTTACCAAGATCGCCGTGGCTATACAGTCCGCTGAATGCACGAGGGCCGGAGGACGGAGAAAGAAACACGTCAGCGATTAAAACGCCGTCCAGCAGTCAAAGATGTTTTGGGTTGACCAGACCAAGTTCGGGCAGTGGAACAAGAAGTTGCTGAACGCGCTCGCCGAAGTGAAGCATGGTTACCGGAAACCCTTGAATCGTTTGAGCAACAATGTCGAAATCATGGATGGCGCGTTACAGGACAAATTGAATTAAAATCTGAACGGGAAGTTGACCTCGATCGAATATACCAAAGAATAACCATCAAAGAGGATGGAGACGACGTTAAAGGAAACTTGGAGCTCGACGAGGACGACTACGCGAAGTTAGACGAGGACCTGCGGTAGTTGTTGAATAACACATTGGAAAAGACGGAGCCACGGGAAAAACTCAAAGGTTTGCGCGAGGAGGTGGAAGAATGGCGTACCAGAAAATAGATACATGATACTCGGCCGTTACCTGAGTCACACTGTCGCACAACATGAACCTGGTCATGATCCCAGGAAGGCCAATGAGGTTACCACGACGTGGCGACACAGCTGGAACAGTGGAGTGCGCTGGTAGAATCTCTATAGAAGTACGGGAGCGCATACCCGCTAGCTTTGCCGCACAGGGTCGCTGCCCTGAGGATCATCATGACGCACGCAGCTCATTAGTTTGACGACTGGCATCAGGGCTGCGTCAAGGCGCCAGAATCGTTGTAGTCTGACAGCTACAAAGAAAAATCTTCATCAAGTGTGAGGATGGGGCCAGACAGGAAATACTTGATGCCGACGCGACGAACAACGACTCCATGGAGATTGCCCAAGCTAATGACGAAGACACTGGGTAGTGGGGCTGGAGCGTGAACAACTCTGGCTAATATGACGAAAGTGGAAATTGGCGAACTTGGAAAAGGGAAGACATGAGTGGGAACGACGGCTATGAACGAGGTGGGCGAAGGGAAGGTCAAGGGTAAAAGGCCCATGTCTTACAAGTGCGGAGGGCATGGACACATCGCCAAACACTGCGCCACGAAAGGAACTGCCAAAGGAAAAGAAGGTGGAAAAAGGAGGACACACAGGCGCCAAAGGTTACCAAGGAGGACAGGTGGGAGGATACAAAGGAGGGCAGCAGCTCACGAAGGGCCACCCATGGGGCTGCGTCCAAGGAGGGCACCAAGGAAACCAAGCCCCAGAATGGAAAGGAGGAGGCGAGAGAAGATATGCGCCGATCAGCGAGAGGGGGTGCTACACACGCGGCGAAAAGGGTCACATCGCAGCACGCTGCCCCGAGAGAGCCAACGAAGTCACCCCAGGTCAAGGAGGGCAGGAGGCACGAGAGAGCCCGCGCAGACGTTAGGACATACCCATACATGGACCCGGGCGCTACAGCGTCAAAATGTCCGAAGCAACTGGCAATGACGGAGTTACCCGCAACGGCACGGCAACAGAGCCGGCCACCAGGTGACGAAGGGGAAGACCCAGGAGGCCAGGCCAGGGATTAAGAGGAAGCACGCGCTGCACGGGCGCGGCGTCGCCTGCGACCACGGCGCCACATGGGGCCACCAAATTCCGGAGCGCGTCAAGCAGGGGAAACGCCGGGCGCAAAAATTTGCCGATCTAGAGACGGTGGAGATGGAGGGCCGCAAGGAAGAAGTAAACGAAGTACCGGGGGTGGAGACGATTGCTGCTGCCGTGGACTCGGGGGCCCACATCACGGGTGGACCTCCGAATGCGGAAACCTACCTCCCCGTTAAATTCACGGAGGCCTGAATGAGCAGCAAGCAATACAGCGCAGCCAACGGCTTAGTTTTTTGGAACCACGCGCAACGAGTTATCGCATGGGAAAAACGAACTGGGACCTACAGTGAGCATACCCGTCCAGGTTGCTGACGTCACTCGGATCTGCGCGCGAGATGGCAGCAGCAGGGAGTCGCGTTGTTTTAGGTCGACAATGATGGACGATCCTGCAGCTACCTTGAACACAGGCCCACGTCGCATAAGACGACGATCCACGAGCAGAAAGAGAACGCCCACTTCACCACCCAAGCCCCGACAGGAGCCACGTTTCAAGAGGGGGCGAGACAGGTAGAGGAGGTGCGCGAGGCGAGACGCGAGGGTTCTCCGAGGTAGGGAAGACCTGCACTACTGCGCCCAGCTGAGCCCGCCAGCCCCAGGCAAGACCGAACGGGCGGCGGTTGAAGGGCGAAGAAGATGGGGACGGGGGCAGCGAGTTAAGCGACATCGGACGCGCGCCGTGGGCAACGAGGCCGAAATGCCCGATGGGGGCCACGCACGACCTGAGGCCCAGCAAAGAAGAAGTTGATTGCATAGAAAAACTCATATGGCATGCCGAAGCTGGCGCCCCCACTGCTTCAGAGTGGAGACCGAGAGAAGAGCGCCCAAGCGAGGCCCGAATCACGGAGTCAAAAACAACCAGACATCTCGCTGGCCCACACGCGGTTATGCGGCAAGAAGGGAAATGATGCAGCCCGTTGCAGCCACGCGACGCCGCGCGACGCGTCTCATTCACCAAAGGAATGAATGGGCCCATTCACAGCCACGGTAGTCCGCGATGCGATGTTGCTCATGCGCCATGCGAGAGCGACCCTTAACAGCGACAGTGAGTCATCCATTACGACGCTCGCGGAGGCGGCCAAGACATCGCGCGACCTAGACGGCGGAGCAGAGTTTAGCCTCGTCGGCGATTCTCAGGCGAACGGCGAGTTTGAAAGGGCCCGCAGAGCAGCACAGGGTCAAATTGGAACATTCCAGAGCGCCTCGGACGACAAATATACGGTGGTGTTCGGACAGGAGCATTCATTCAAATTTTGGCTGGTCGCTTACGTCTTGTTTCTCTCATCTGCAAGTCCGCGATAGACGCCAGTGGAAAGACGGCCCATGAGAGGTGCCGAGGTCGAAAATTCAACAAGGCGCTGCCCGAGCTTTTTGGGGGGGGGGGGGGGGGGCGCCACGCATCTGAAGACCCCCATGTAGGCAGGGGGGCAGCGGCGTGAAATCCAGATGGGGGAGCGGAATCGCCTTGGTAGTGCTTGAAGCTAGGCAGGAGTTTGTCATCGGCGCTAGGGACGGCGCCATCAAATCCCATGAGTTCAGGCACAATGGAATGGGGGAGGAGAGAAGTGACCTGGAAGAGGTCACTAATATTAGAGGCTCACCCTGGCAACCAGCTCCCAAAACACCAGGGATGGACGTTGGAGCCAGGGTGCTCTCACTTGCGGCGGCGCCTAGTCAAGGTCCGGCCGTCGACGCCGGACCATTTGTGGCGCGAGGACTTCCATGGAAGATGTCAGAGCACATGGCTTCGAGGCTTACACCAGGGCGCCAGGGCTGCAAAGCTATAGCCAGGAGAGGCGCCACGCATAAACGACGCAACTACGAACGCCGAGAAAAAAAGATGCCGAATGGTTCAATGGACAAGACGATCCGAACATCTAGGAGAGGTTGAGAGGTTAACGTCGGATCAGAAGAGGATGGGCACTGACAGCGCCAGGCAAGATTGCAGAGGAAGCGAAGTAGCGATGGACACCTCGGCATTCAAAGACGGGTTAGCAATCAGACAGCGCCGCGAAGCCAGGTCGCAAATGCACGCGCCAGCGGGTATAGTGGCCAAATCCCCCAAGAGGCAGAGTTACGAGAATGGAGCACCACCAACTTATCAGGGAACTGGTGACATGGAGGACATGACTGACACTTGGGAAGATAATAGTTAAAAAGAAAGTCCCAGGCCCAACTGAGTTCCGGGCCATCTGCGGCGGCGACGATGATGAACGCCCGGCCAACGTTACTCCACCGAGGTCAGGGGCAGCAAACAAGAAAGGCAAAGGATCGCGGAGAATTGGAAAGGACCAGAGAAGTTAGAGAGGAAAATGACCGGGACGAGGAGACGCAGCGAGGCGGCCCAGAAGTCGGAGGACGCGAGGACCCCGGAGACGAGAACATGGAAGAAGATACCCCCCCGAGAGGGACAGCGAAGAAGAGGACAACGTGAACGCTGCGGAGATACGCAGCAGGTTTCGCGCGATGGACTTCAATGCGGATGCAATGGACTGGCTGCCCCCAACCAACCTGGGCGTCACTAGACACGTAAATAAAATGAGGGGAGCAGCAAGGCTGCACGGCAAGCGTCAGCGCGTCGCGCAGACGCGCGGCACGCGCGCCCACTCGCAGTGCGGAGTCACTGGCACGGCGGAAAACATAGAGCGTGTACCGGGGAGAAGGATTGCGGGGCGATGCAAACAGAAGCAACGAATATAATCAAGAGTATAACAGCCCCACTGTTAATTGCGCGCCGAATGCGCGTGGCCTGCAGCAGACCGCAGGCCTTCCATTCGAACGGACTTGGGCAAGGAAAATAAAGGAAATGTTCGGTCACGGGGGTGACCCAGTCAACTTTGCATTGGGATTTTGTGAGACTCAGAGAAACAATGCGCTTTCATACACTTCTCGCAAGCCTCAAGTTGGGCCGCGTCGCCAGCGCAGGACATGTGAAAGCGCGACGAAGCGAAGACGGGCGATGGCCTCTTACGATGTCATGACCTGGCGCAGGTGTGAACAGGAGAAGACGGCCTCATAAAGAAACCCATGCGGCTTATGATATACAGTCCCTACATCGGAAGATACCTCAGCGCGCTGCACTTGACGGCCCGGTCCATCAGATGACTACTGATAACAGGTTAGGGTGCTCACTCAGGACCTGCGATCCCCAGGCCAGTAAGATCAAAACCGGTCGAAATCTTGGAAATCAATAAGATCGGGAACGGACCGAACGAGCATGGAAATGGACACGCGTCGACCTCGACCAGAGAGGGCCGCGGCACATCACGTCTCATGCCCCCAGAAAGTTCAGGGCAGAAATGGGTCGCGTGGTTACGCGGGGCCACTCGAGACTTGGACGCGGGTCAGATACTCGAGGTCAGGGGGGCCGGCGAGGTAGAGGAGAGGAGTGGAAGAGAGAGTTCAGACGAGGAGAGCGCAACGCAGCTACTGAATTCACATAAAGCGCCACCCAAGACATCCAACCCCACCAATGGATTGGCGGGGCGCGCCGACACAGGGGGGGGTTGAAAGCTCCAGCGTCGCGCGAGACATGCGCGGATAGCAACGAGGTGCGGCCCATTAACAGAGAGGTGACAGATGTGTAGTTCATCTCGAAGATGGCCCACCTGCGTGCTTGGGGCGATGCTTCGGGGAGCGACTCCGACCCAGGACTCGGGTTAAAAGCTCGGGAAGACGAGATGGATCAATGCAGGAAACACGATGCCTATGAGAAAGTGGAGGAGGAGGAATGCGGGGCCGTCGCCCGCGAAGCCCCCCATGGGTACGAGGTGGACTGATATCAACAAGGGCGACGAGGCCGCTCCTGAGTACAGATCCCGGCTCGTGGCTCTGCAAGTCGATTACAATTCCAAAGAAAAGAATGGATCCGAAGTCACTCCTCACTTGAAATCTCAGAAACTGTTTTTCTCAATGGCAGTTAGGACACAACCAAAAGGGCCCCGAGAAAGGTCTCAAGCATGGATTGGTTTCCCACATCGAAGTAGGGTTTTTGTTTTATCGGGAAACCCCGCGCAGGAACAGGATGGAAGAACGCACCTCTCTTTTGTTTCACTCGCACACTGACATTTATCAAGACAGCATCAACATCACTTACACATTCACGCACGCTCACTCGACCACTCCCATTCACTCCCTCACACTCACCCACTTTTCTTGAGTGGCTCACTCACCCAACGACTACTCACCACTCATCATCATCCTTCTCACAACACCACCGTCACCATCGTCATTATCGCACACACTCACACACCCACACATTCAGCTTGAGGAGGTCTCAGGCGGGAGCCTCGTCTGTGAGTGGACACCATCACTATCACCCATCACTGTCGCCACCATCACCCATCACCATCGTCTTCATCATCGGAGGAAGTCGCAGGCGGGAGGCTCGTTCGCGCGTGATTTGCGAGAAAGTCTCGGGCGGGAGCACCCTCCCAATGGGGCCCGCAGCTTATGTTTTGAATCCGAGCGGGTCATCGGAAAACTTGCAATTGCGGTCACGTTCGGGCCCCTGAGGTTTGAATGTGGACGAAGTATTAGGCGGGAGCCCCTTCTGTGAGTGAATAGCCAGGAAGTCTCAAGCGGGAGCCCCATCCCCATGGGACCCGCAGTTCCTGTTTTTTTTTGGAAAATCCGAGCGTGTAATCGGAAAATTTGTAATTGTCGTCACGGTTGGGATTTTGAAGCCTGAATATGGAGGAAGTATCAGAAGGGAGCCTCGTCTGTGAGTGAATGGCGATGAAGTTTCAGGAGGGAGCCCCCCCTGCATGGGGCCCGCGCCTTACGTTTTTTTTGGTTTCCGAGCGGGTCACCGGAAAACTTGCAACTGTCGTCATTGTTGGGCCCATGGAGCCTGATTATGGAGGAAGTATTAGGCGGGAGCCCTTCTGTGAGTGAACAGCGAGGAAGTCTCAGGCGGGAGCCCCCTCCCTACGGGGCCGGCCGCTCATGTTTTTGAAATCCGAGCAGACCAACGGGATCTTGTAATTGCCTTCACGCGCGGGCCCTTGAGGCTCGAATATGGACGAAATATGAGGCGGGAGCTCTGTTCGTGAGTGAGTTGCGAGGAGCTCTCAGGCGGGGGCCCTCACCCTATGGGGCCCGCCGCCCATGTTCTTTGAATCCGAGCGGGCCATCGGGGCCATGCACCTGTGGTCACGTTTGGGCCCCCGAGGCCTGGATATGAAGGAAGTATCAGAAGGGAGCCTCGTATGTGGGTGAATTGCGAGGAACTGTTGCTGAGGGCTTGTCGGGAATATCTTCCTGGGGCTGGCCTTGGTTGGGGTGGTTTCCACCCGAGATGGATTATAAGCCTCGAAATGTCGCAGCAGTTGCGTTTCCTGGACATTCTGCACAGGTTTGGGAATAGGCCACAGGACCTGCTGCTGTCCTTGACCAACATGGTCTTCCTAGACAAGCCCGACGGCAGCGTGCGCCCCATCGGGCCCTTGCGCATCGCGCTGCGCCTATGGTCGAAGCTTCGTCAGCCTTGCTGCCAGGCTTGGGAGAAGAAGCATGCTGAGGCCGTCTTTCGGGGAACGGTGGCTCGCAACACTTGTGAACGGGCTGGCTGGGCGCGCAACCTCTTGGGTGGCTTCTGCAAGGAAGCTGGCTTTGAGAGTGAGTCCGTGCTGGTCGATCTAAGTCGATTCTACGGGCACGTCGGTCGCTCTGGACCATGGAGGGGCCGCGCCGGCGCCGATCAAGGCGAATGCAGCTGCGGTGATGGGATGTTCTGGGGCCACGACTCCGGCTAAGTTACTGGTACTACACCCCCTGCTTCTTGCGCAGCAAGGACGGCCAAATCTTTCCATTCGCAATGAAGCGGACGACGTGGCGCCCCAAGCTTGCGGGCGGCCAGCGCAGGTGGCCCAGGTTCTCGCAGGTGCTGTGGAGCAGCTACTCGTGCGCTGCGAGGGCCTCCAGTTACCGGTGAACCTTAAGAAAACGAAGTACATGTGCACGCGCGAGGTCCAGCAGCACGCGATTGACACGCGGCGCCTGCCAGCCTCGTCGCGGGTAGAGCACGCGGGGAGCGCCAGGCGCATCGGCATCCAGAGGGCCAGGTGTCTCGATCGAAGCGTCTTCGGCTTCTGAGGGGGGCGGGGGCGGACGTGGCCCTTGCGCAGCGCATGGGGGCCACTGCCTCGGCTCTCTGGGGCAGCAGTGCGTCTGGGATTTGGCCGACGGCCATGCACGGCCGTAGGCTGTCGGCGGCCCACGCATCAGGACGTCACCCCAAAGGAGCCCCCCTGGGAATTCGGTTGCACCCCCACCGCCCAGGTGAAACCGCGGACCCTTTCGCGGCCCACGTAGGCCACGCGGCCTTTCAATGGGCCACCGCTGTTTGGGACAGTTCCCCCAAGGCTTCGATTCTGAATGCTACGGCCGACGCTGCCACTGCTCGAGCTAAGGCGCAGAAGTACCCTTGGTTAGGGACGGCGGCGCCTGCTGACGCGGCGGTTCTAAGTCTGCGCCGCATAGGTTGGGAGTTTAGTGGCTCTAGAACGATCGAGTCGGACCTGGACAGGTCTGGAACCTCACGCAGATCCCCCCCGTGAAATTCAAATTCCAGGTCCGAGCCGCGGCCATCCACGCGCCCGATCGGCCAGCCATCGACGCGCCCGGCAATGGTTTCTCAGTGCATCTTCTGTTCTGGGAGGCTGTGAAGCCCCTCCTCCGCTCCTCCTCCTCGTCTTTGAAGCCCCAGCATCAGAGGGCCATGAAGAGTCTGCTGAGCAATGCGCACTGGCCCCAGCACTGGCCCCAGGCGCGGGTGCACAGGCATGGTTTCCACAGTAGTAGCATGTGTAGAGCGTGTTCGGAGGAGGCAGGGGCGCCGTTTCACAGGCAGCATCGGCGCGCGGCCCACGTCGCGCCAAGGAGAGACCAGGCGTCATCTCAGCTAGCGCGCAGGGCCGCCCGAGTGCATGAAAAAGGTGATGAGCGCGCGGAGAGAAGTGCCACGGCAGTGTCTCCGCCCCCCTTTGGCTTTCTTCCCTGCCCAGGAACCCGAGCAGATGGTTTTCTGGATTAATCGACCTGCCATTGGTTTTTTCCCTTTGATGGGTCGGCCTCCTGGCCAGCCAGTCCTGGACTGT